>OX596219.1:12051559-12117890 GCA_951394215.1 Glyphodes perspectalis
TGAGTACTGGAATAATTTTCTTTTCACGACACCGATTTTTTTAGTATTTGGTTTCGATGGAGGCCTTATAATCGTAACTCTGAAAATGAATAAATTATTATCAAATATCAAAATAGCTAAGTAATTAAGTTGAAAAATCACGATGGCCAAAAGTGGGGTTCTACGGGCACCACTTTTGGCCAGTCATGTGGCCAAAAATGGGAAAATTCATTCATTTTGCTCCATTAGTGGCCATCTCTCATAATCTCACTTAATAAACAAATAGCGATATAATATCATTAGTACCACTTAGACAGTGTATTCTTTATGAAGGTTTAACAATAATAATTAATACGTAGGTATATAGATTAGAATAAAGCATATGCCCGGGTTTGAACCCGCACCCCTCAAACATGAGCTCGTGTCTTTACTATTGCAAGGAGCTACCACCGCTACGTTTTTAATCTTGTATTTGCTTGCGCTGAGAGCTGCGCTGGAGTGACTGATTTGACGAAAAATGTTATCGCTCAAGTCCACCCAGACCACCGCAATAGTGCCTTAATGTATTCACGGCATAAATACTTATCTAATAACCCTACAGGTAAATGAAACAAATTTATAATTAGATCTGCCCATTTGAATAGACGGGAAACGACTGCGGTCTGACGAAGAGAAATCTAGACCGGATCGAGCAGCCTTCGGTAATTACGGCGGGTCTTCCCGGCTATTTAACGTCGTTTCCGCCAAAATACTTTTTAGGTGAAGATGTAGATAACTGACAATTAATGTTCTTAATCTGATGGTATGGGCTGGCATATTATGCCTACTAATATTCAGGCCAAGTATCAGGACTGACCGGAATCACTGCAAGAAAAAAACACTATACTTAAAGTCTTTGATTGTAGCTACGGGACGAGTTAACATTTAGATTTTTACGCTATACCTACTTACATTTCTTGGAGAGTGTACTTACACTCAATCACCTACATCAGTTTTATCAAAGTTTCATCCATCTTACCAAAAATAGCACGATTACTTAAAAATGCTCCCTTTCTTTAATTTTAAGCAAGCTTTGAAAAAATATGCTAAGAAAGTTAGAATAAGAATAATAAATAATTAATTTAAAAATTTGCGCAAAACCGCCACCTATTGATGAGTTTAAAAACTAACACACAAGCTATACGCGTACATTGTGTTTTGGAAATAGTTTATACATATTACGCTAGATGACAGGCATACACTACACTTTTTTAACATAGTAAAAAAGTAATAAAAAGAAAGCTTTACTTTTTAATTAATATTTTATATAATGCAAAAAATATATTATTATACTTACTTGAAAAACATTTAATAAAGAAGTTACAAAATTAAATTCAATGCAATTAATTTATGGCTAATGGCAACACATTTTACAGTTTTATATAAAAGCTACTAGATGGCGCTACGAGAAGAAATATTATTTCAATCTTAAATCCATTGTACATTGCTGGTTTTAGTTCTACATTTGTAAAAGGTTACCAATGAAAATAAGCAATGGATTGGTTACAAATGTCATTTTGCGATATTTTTAAACATTTTTATTACCCGGAAACTAAATTATTAATCCTTGTAAATTAAAAAAAAATCTTATTTTTTTTTAAATAGTGCCTAAATTTATTTATTAAGATTGTTAAATCAATAATATTAAATAAAAAACTACGAATCAAATGCTTTTATAAAGTTTTCGTTACATATTTGGAAGGTTGTTCGCCTACATTCGCCATCGCCATCTCATCGTTCGGCCGCCGTACGTCATTGGCAGTGAACGGAACGAAGTGTCGTCGTATAGATCGCTGGCTGGCTGTCTGAAAATAGTGAACCCAGTATGAGTTTTCGAAATATGTTCGAATAAAAAGTGAATAGTGAGTGACTGTCATCTAGCAAGATGGTTGATGACGTGAAAAATATTACCGAAACCGCTGAAAGTAAAGGTATATGTGCAATTATAGTTGAAACGTGCCATTTTAGTGTAAAATGTGATTGAAATTTGTCTAACCCTAAACCGTGTCGTGGCCCCACGTAGTGGGCTCGCGTTCGAGAAGGTCCGTACCGCAAGTTGCTCGATGCGCTGCACTCCAATGTTTTGTTTTTCATCTTTATTTGGACGCCTTTTTCCCGTCGTGGTATGTTCTAAAATTAGCAAAATAGTTTCCAGACAGCGGGAATGCGCAACCAAATGTTGGGGCTAATGTCATTTCGGTGTCTCCGATTTACTTGTTTCGTGTTTAGGTACCGTTATATCTGTCTATTTTTTGGCTTTCTACTGTAATTTCACGCTTAATTCTCTCTGAAGAAAGTGGATTAAATCATTTGCCATTCGTACAGTCGCCTGAGTCACAAGTTCCGCGATTATACGCTGACGTATTTTATGTACACAACATATTCGCTACATGTAATACTTGTAGTACACTTATTTGCAATAGACTTTCTACATGTATCATATCAGTGTTATATCACGATTCTTAATGCAAAATGCAGAAATTGTAGGCGGCAAAATAGGACTTTTTATCCACAAAGATAAAGGTTAACCTTCAAATGCAATATGGGGTTTTCTGATTACTCTTATGCTATTAATCTGATAAAACCATAATCTAGCTATTGTAAATTATAATTATAATAATGGTTATCAGGAGCACCCACTTTTTGCAACAGCTTATCAAATTATCACAGTCTTTATGTCTAATAGTAGCAATATTATTATTCAAGGTTCCTGGTTATAGATACTTATCTAAACACACTTAGTTTAACAACTACTCACTTAAGTGCCTCTTTAATGATCATAACCTGTCATTGGTGAAATTTGAAAGACAGTCATATACTTACTTAAATCTATTCGGTACCTGTCAACCACATATGAGAAGTAGGTATTGAGATTTTAATGTAACATCTCCTATTATTTCATGATCCTTAAGTGTTACAATCTTTTAAAACTGAAACATTCCTATAAATTTGTAAAAATAATTTTCGCCTAAATATTTTTATGCAGGTAAAGAATAATGCCTGTCTAATGTCTATGTTTATTAATTGATCAGATCTCCATGAAATCCGTTTAAAAACCGGTTTCATAGTGTATTTCATATTGCTTTCCCTAATAGACAGATTTAGCAAAAAGGCATAAAGTTACTGTAAGTGTTAAATGTACTTACTTACAATAATATAAAATAAATGAAATTGTCACTGGAATTAATTATGCAGTCATATTTGTAATAAGGGAAAGTCTATCCCTACCCTGCTAGGAAAGTGGTGTGAAGTTAAGTTAGTTAGTTAGAAAGTCTATCCTTAATTTTTTTTTTTACCAATGACAACTAACCTGACATGGCAATTATGTTTTAATGAATTCATAATGAAATGTTTGTTTTGTGTCATCAGATGCGGACTGACAAGGTCACATATTATCTTGCTTTATGACATTCAAAGCTAACATTCCAAGGAAATTGGTGTTTGGATGTCATTTATTTTATATTATATTTATTCTGATTTGATATTTAATTGTATTTGTCGTAAAACCAATAAGTAGTTTCTGAATTTATTCTAGGGTACTTAGTTCTTACGAGTAATTATTCATTTCATATGGTGTTCGGTTCTCTCTGCCTACCCCGACAGGGAAGTTAGTTAGTTAGTTAGTAATTATTATTTTTAATCAAAGATGTAAGAATTATAAAACCACTACTATAGCATTCAATGCATAGTCCAAACCATTGCATTAACATAGTTCTCAAAATGTGGGTGTCATATATGTAGGTGTTTCATAGTTTGCTTAAAACACAAACACAGAATATTGGTGTTAATTTTCATTCTCAAATATACAGTCATGATTAATCATCTTTGATATATGACCTAACATTGCCTGAATGGAGAATATGTAGCGTTTTTAATTTAGAACCTTATCAATTGACAATAATTATATTTCATTGAAAATGATTCCAATTGGGCATTTGAAATTGGCCTGACCCTCTGTTGGTGTCCAAAAATACTACAATTTGTAAAACAAAAATGTCTGTTTTCATTATGGAACTTTCATTCTAATAGGGTTGTTGTTATAACTTACTAATATTATAAAGTGGAAAGATTTAATTGTTTATTTGCATTAAATTGGCTCTGAAACTACTGGATCAATGTGAAAATTTCTTTTACCAATAGACAGTTATTTTATCGCCAAGTAATATTGGCTATATTTTATCCCCGTATTCCCACAGGAACGGGAAGCTATGCAAATCCGTGCGATTCCTTTATTTAGTATGTTTAGTCGAAAATATTTAAGTAACAAGGTTGTTTAGTTTGATTATAAATTCTCTAACATTAAATTATTACATTCACATATCAAAACTTATTTGGTAATGACTCCCACACATCAACTCAACGCCTTGACTTGCGTGGAATGGTGTTACATCAGAGGCATTGATATAGCGGCAACTAGTAAATAAATTAATTATGCCAATTGCCAACAGATGCTTAGTCATTAAAAATTCACACTTAACATGATTAATTAATATAGCAGGAAGGCTTGAGGGAAGGTAATAGAATGTGAACATTATCTTTTTTGTCTACCGTACACACTCATATGCTTTAACCTACACAAATTTTTGTGCCATTTGATATTGACTAAATAAACCTACATGAAACGTTTTTTCTTAATTATTAATTGTTAACGTTTTACAGAGTTGCTGGTGTGTAAAAAAAAACAATTGAATTGAGAACCTCCTCCTTTTCTTTGAAGTTAGTTAAAATGGGATTTACTGTCAAAGTATAAAGTGCCTACAGAGGCTTAAGAAAAATTTTCGAGTTTTGTGAGAGAAATGGATATAAGCCTTAAATCTGTTAAACTTATGTTGTGTGTCTTTGAAACAATCTCTGTTCTGTTTTCTGTGCTAGTTTTGTATTTTTATACATCATTGGGGTTTATAAATTACGCAATTACTTGAGGTGATTTTGCGATCTTTTTTCAAAACTTTTACTAAAATTTCCCTTTATTTTTAACCATACATACATTATCTACATACTTGGCCCATTGGGCGCATATGACGGCCGAGAGACAAGAATGTCTTGCTATTGTACGTTCAAACAGCTTATTAGAACCCATCATAGCCAATGTCTTCGTAAAGTATTTGCATCGTTATGTACGGCCATTCAGCAATGAAAATTACCATAAATAATTTAATAATTTGGGTCATGTAGTCCAACGCATGTGTGTAAAATGACGCCATTTCTAGAGATTTATCTGTGGAAACTGCAAACTGCGCTGCCATGCAAATTAGCTCGCTCTAAATCGAGATTGCGTTCATTATCTTTGGATGGTAATCGCGCTAAAAGAGCTCTTATATATGCATGTAAAGTTTTTTATTCAAGTGGACGGAAAATTTCTTGCCCGTGTGTCTGGAACAATATTGAAGCAATTAAGAGATCGCATGTAATCTTAATTTATTTTATACTAGCGACCTGCCCCGGCTTCGCACGGTGAGCATAGACCAATATGAAATCTATACTTATAATAAATCTGTAGAGAGGTCAATTCTGTACATGAAATATATTTTCAAAATAACTATCAGGGGGTGATTAGTGATCGATACTGATGCCAAAAATGTAATCAGTAAAATTTTTGTCTGTCTGTCTGTATGTTCTTTATAGAAACAAAAACTACTCGACGGATTTTAACGAAACTTGGTACAATTATTCTTCATACTCCTGGGCAGGTTATAGTATACTTTTCATCACGCTACAATCAATAGGAGCAGAGTAGTGAAGGGAAATGTTGGGAAAACGGGAGAAGTTACTCCTTTTTTTAAGCTTCCGTCGCCGTGCAGCCTTAATGGTTAAAGTTACATAGAAATCATGTATGACGGAAATAGTCTTTATAATATACGCCATAAACGCGGGTGACACCGCTGGCACAGCTAGTTATACATAAAACATCCTCTTGAATTACTCTATCTATCGGTGAAAACCGCATCAACATCCCTAGCGTAGTTCAAGAGCTATATGCGAACAGACAGAAGCGGCGACTTTGTTTTATACTATGTAAAGAAATGCAATTTTTTGTTGCTCTTTCACGTTTTAACTACTCAGCCGATCGTCGTGACTTTTTGGTTGCCAGTGGTCCAAAGTACGGGACATCTGCTATCCTCTGCTAATATAACTAACTAGCATTTGCCCTCAACTACGCGCCCGCCTGAAATACTATTGCGTATCCTGTGGGATCTGTCTATGTTTTTTTTTGTTTTTTTTTTACTGACCCACCAATTCCCTAGTTCCAAACGAAGCATATGCTTGTGCTATAGATACTAGGTAAACGGATAGACATACTTAAATACGTTTATAAACATCCATGACTTGAGTACAAATGTCCATGTTCATCACACGAAACATTTGCCCCTAGCGGGATTCGAACCCGCGACCCTCGGTTTTGTGGCCAGGGTCTCTGACCACTCGACCAACGGGCCTGTCAAATTATTCTGAGATAAATAGTAGCCTGCCTCTAAAACTTAAGGCGTACTTAGTTAGTCTCAGTCCCGTGTTGGTCTGGGACCTAAAAGGAATTTGCCAACTGTGTTTCTTGCCTAGCATGTCGTAAAAGGCGACTAATGGCATATTGGGTTTTGGGTATGTGATTGTGTAGGCGACAAACTAGCCACTTGTCATTAGTTTTTCACAATTTTCCATCTAACCCAGCCCAGTTTTATTTTTGGCTGAATGTGGTTGAAGTGGCCAGCTGACACTTCGACTTTGCCTACCCCTTCGGGGATTATAGGCGTGATGTTATGTATGTATGTACTTAGTTTCATCATAATCGGTTAGGTAAGTAGTTTAGGCATGACGACTTGCAGACAGACAAGAGCTAAGTATATTTTAATTTATAACGTTAATACGGATCCGGTACTGTATATTACTATTTATACAATAGTGTTTATAATGTCAAAGGTCAACACATAATACTGCCACGCACTTGGCTAATTAATATTCAGCCGAGAGTCGAACGGCGTTCGAGCCGAATCGTAACGGGCTATTGACAGGCACGCCTAAATTCCGATCTCAGGCATTTCATCATAATTGAGCGAAATCCGCGGCGAGGCATTCCGTAGGGTTGCCATGTCTGTGGTGGTGCCGGATATCCGGAATCCGGATATGCTTATGTGCAAAGAAAAAATGCGTCTCTATGTCTATTGTATTTTTTATACCTGGCTATTGTCCATGTTCAGCAGAATAATGAATTCTTAAATAATTAAACAAACATAGCATCACGCCCATAATCTCCGAAGGAGTAGGTACTTAGTATCTAAATAATTAGATTTGCATTTGTTTTGCCGAAATAATATGCATAATTTGTTATGTACACTTAATTTTCCATTTTCGTCTTCTAACGACTTTTTTTTTGTTTGATTAATCAGTTTCGGTTAATAGTTTTTTTTAACAAATCCAATTCCATCATTCATAGGCTACAGTACCTAACTGCTGATCAGCAGGACTTGTTTGCCACCTTCAGTGGTAAAAAAGTATTGCAACTTAGCGATTTATAACCAAGTACATATAGCGAAACGGAAATAAGATAATTTTAGCAATCAACTTTGTAATGATGCAGAACTAGCTGTTTCCCGCAACTTCGCCCGCGTTGACTAATATTTCTGTACCCTACAGAAACTGTGCATTTTTCCGGGATAATAACTAGCCTATATGTTTTTCCAGACTATAATCTATCTCTGTGCCAAATTTTATCCATATCCGTTCAGCAGTTTTTGCGTGAAGATGTAACAAACATGCATTTACCCACACATTTACAAACTTTCGCCTTTATAATATTAGTGTGATTCCTGCTCCCAAAAGCGAGCCGTGCTATTTTTAGCCCGCCTGGAACACCAATGCTGCACTTAGCAACCCTACACATATGTCATGTCTGAAATAATCCGTAGGTGTTAAAACCTCCGGCTTATTAAGGTTTTTCGTACTTCGGCGTATGGTTACATCCGAAATACCGAGTCACGCCCACACCAACATTCGCATCCTTATTACAAGCTGTTAAGAGCTCATTTTGTTTGTGATCGTGTCGAAACGAAGTCTCTATTGCAGATTGCATTAAGCTCATTTTGTGTGGACGTGTCAAGTTGACTGAACGGAGTACAAGGTCGCATTTCCTAATATAGAGTAGAGACAGTCGCATTCATATATTATGATTTTATTGCCAAAGGCATTGTACCGTGAATCGGTTTTTATTTGATTTGGTCTATCGGTTGTGTATAAAATTTTATGTTCGAAAATAACTATGTTGCTATGTCATGCTTACGTATATATATGGCATACAGACTTGTAATCATCAGACAAGACCATTGTATTATTCCATTCTATGTTGTCTATACTAGCTGCAGAATATACGTTAATCACTGTGTCTCTTTGTAACTCATCGCTCAATCATTATCTTAAAAAAAATCTCTCAAATTCTGAAATGTTGAAATGTGTTTTCATATAGTTCATTGACAGTTCGTAAGTATATACTATATAGTAATCACTACCTTCTGCCGGCGACTTTGTTAATGTAGACCTCGAACTAAGTCAAACTAAGTAAATCAATCATATACATTCATCTGACTCCGAGGTAACTTGCTTAAACACTTGTGTTACGGATATCAGAATCAACAGTGGTATTACAATATATGCTTAAATTTTGGATATTAACACCCAGACACAGAACAAACACAATTATTCATTATACGAACGTTTGTCCTGGGTGGGAATCGAACCCTCAATTCTTAGCGCATGGGGCAGGGTCACTACCAAATGCGCCATCGAGTCAGTCAAATCTATTAATTTCAGGTAATTTCATGTATGATTGAATATCGTGTTCCTCTGCCAGTACTTTCGTTATTCTATATACCTAGGTATCTAATATATTTCACGATAGACATTAGAACGCGTATGAAATGCTCACTCATTCATTAACGCCCGCAGATCCATCATTCTATCTTGGAAATAAGTCTGCTCATTACATTTCCAGATTGACCGGTTGGTTAATAAAAACCTAATGATTCATAGTCTGATCATAACCTCCAAGGTCGTTTGTCGCCCACGTTCAAGCCAATGCCCGGACATTCAAACGATGATCCGCACACCCGGTGACAGATGTCGCTAAACCCTTATACGTAAGAATGCCTGTGTAACCTGTTTCCGAGTCATATTCGTCACACCACATTGCCTCTATTCAATGAACAAAACAATGTACCTTACCTACCCGGCTATTAATAACTAGAGCACTGTGACAACTGGAATAATATCTGGGATAAGTGATGTTTCAACTGCTTCAATGCTCTTCCAATGTGTGGGTCGCAACATTGGGAAGCTTCGGAAGGAAAACCTTTTTAGAAGGATCGCAACTGTTAAAGAAATCATTATTGGTACCAATTTCAAAGTATCTGTAACGAAAGAGGTGTATACAAGTGGGATTTTAAGTTTCAACAGTATGAGCTCTTGTTATTAGGGTTGAATGACACTGATCTGCTTAATGGAACCTTGATAATAGCCGTTCGTTTCCAAACTTAGCAAGTCCCGCCACGTACTATATTGGATGGTGTTATCCCAATGTACAGATTTATCCTCTGTGTCTGGGCTTCGGCAAGGGGAAATTAATAAACAGTTACGGTTTCCTGACAGTAGAATATTAATGTTCAATTTTAAGAAAAATGGAATCGTTTAAGTGCGTATCAGGTATCGAAAGTTGATTAGGTTTTAAATGATTGTATTGAGATATGGTAGCGTTGGAAGATCGAACTTTGCTCTGTTGATGATTTTATCGGAATCCAAAAGTCGGTTTCTTATTGAACACAGTAATCTGTGACAATAGGAATGTTAACTGGCAAGTCAATTGAGATACACTTCATAGATTATGTATGGGTTTGCCAGTTTATGACGTCACTAGTTCGTATAGTCAACCGACTAAATACTAAGCAGTTTTTGTAAAATTTAAAATAGTAGACTCGATGGAATTCAAAATCAATAAGGTTTTACAACATACTACAATATTTTCTTTTACGGAATTGCTATTATAAAATTAAGTGTAAATGGTGTCAACATCCCTATTATTTTAAAAATAACGTGAACGTCAAGGAATTTTAATCCTTGATTGATTTGTTGAATTTGTTGAGTAAGAGCATCAAACCAAATCGTTTCTAGTTTCGTCGTTTTTAGTAGTAAATGTTTAACGAAAAGGTTAAATGTACAGATGCTTACGAAACTTTCATTTGGTGTACCAACATTATCTGAATAATTGCAAATTAAATATTTACCGTTTAAATATTTACCGTTGATTGCTGTTCAGCTAAATGCATTGAGAGATATAACCCACTCCATTCTAGAAACCTTTCAAAGGATCTATGTTTTTAGTGTTTAAAAAGCAGTTTTGCTTATGAAAATTGTATTGTACCTAGTCGATATATTGCGTTACATTATCGCAATCTAAGTCATCTGATAAGAGATGGCTGGAATGCGAGCGAACATTATTACTATTGGGTCAGCCTTGTTTACATGCCACTTGCGGGGAAACGAGTTCTGTTATCGCCCGATTACTGAAATACTTCGACGAGGAATCTGTATTGGAAACTGGCTGTAGGCTCAGAATTACCAGTAATTTTATGGGAAACTGTGGAATTCAGGGAGGGAATTACGTGTAAAACTTTGTAGAGATAATTGCTAACACCATAATTCTAGATGAGGAAGGTTTGCAATGGAGAAGTAATGAAGTCTATTTCTATAATTCTAATAAAGTTCTTAAAATGCGCAATTAGTTTTTATCGGACCTTATAATTTTTTATTTAAATGTTCTTTAGAATCATTTACCTGACTCTATATTTTGAAATTTGAATCTTAGATTATGCTTTTCCTCTTTAATTTGTCCCTTTCCTGAGACATAGACTTCTATGCTTATTTATCATCGATCAAGTGTTGATTTGCAACTTAGTTGGCTCTTGTTTATCTCCAGACTAGAAATTTCTTAGCAAATTTTACGGCTGCAGCAATAAAATGTTTGTAATTTCTTGCATGCTGCGTTTAATGGTGCTAATTGCTGTTCAAATCGTATTCTCTCGTTTACACTCCCTTCAATCTAAAGCTATTGCTATCCAATTATCGCAAAAGCACCGAGTTAATTGCAATTCTGCAAATTGGTCTTACCTCGTCGCCTCATACTGCAGTGAGTGGCAAAAATATTATTTTATTGATCACATATACAATTCTACGATGAATAGGTGTGTGAAATTTATCGCGTATCGCGCGTTGTGCGACACACTTGTGTATTTTTTGCGACATAATTAATGTTTGTTGTTTGAGTTGGAAGCGATAGAAGTAGATATAGAAATTAGTCAGATATGCATAGAAATATAGACCACTCTCTCGGTCTATATTTCTATGCATATCTGACGATTTTCGGTTATAAATTCTATATCTACTTCCATCGCTTCGTCGTTTCACATCCATACTGTCATATCTGTAACCAATGAAGTTTCAGGGTTCAGCAATAAAATCGATTAGCTTTTAATTTTAAAGAACGTATTTGATGTCGCTGGGAGCAATTTCCAAAAAATGGATTGCGTATTTTGTCCCAATTTAGCTTCACTCGTATTTTTAATCTTAACCTATGATTTATTTATCTTATCATAGATAGTGTACTTGCTCAGATGGTGTGTAGGACTGGAAGTTGATATCACGTCGTGGAATCTAGCATGACATTATTATTACAATAATGAGTCAGGATTGTACGATCCGCAACACAGCAGGTATCTCGCCCACCCACACGAGAATATGGCTTTACTAGCTTGTAACGCATTTCTAGTTTAGTAACTATAATATCATTATTTGACAAGAAAGCATGTACAGCTAAACAGTCCGTTAAGATTATTTGGTATGATTTATATTTTTCTTCAGTGTTGACTAAAGATAAAAATAAATCATTAGTAGCTTAGATGAATTGAATGTATATTTTTTAAAAACAAATGCTTTTTTTTATTGCTAATGTTGTCAATAGAGCAAATCCATTAAATGTAAAATTTTCTTAATATGGAGTGTGCGTCCAAAATATTCACATTTACACGTCATGCTAACATTTTATAAATAGTAAATAAATTCTTCAGGCTGACACACCAATTCCCTAGTCCCAATCCCAACAAGATACTAGGTGAACAGATAGACATACTTAACTTTATAAATACCTAGTTTATAAACATCCATGGCTCGAGTACAATTGTCCATGTTCATCACACGAAACGTTTGCCCCTAGCGGGATTCGAACCCGCGACCCTTTGGTTTCGTGGCCAGGGTCTCTGACCACTCGCCCAACCAGCCAGTCAAAGTCCTTTGTTTCTTCGAAGTCTTCATCCTATTTTATTTGAACCCTTTGCAAAATCCACAATTTTCTCCTTTAGTGACGTAGATAAAAGTCAAAACATGAAATATTCTCTCCCCAAGCTTTTCCCTTAGTCATTGGAAATTACTATATTTACTTAAATTTGCATATTAACTTTGCAACAGGTCACCTCTACAGGTTAATAAACCTACGTAGTCTGTTTCGCAGCTTCTAGACTTATTACTTCCGACAGTTTTTACTATTTTTGCATTACGGCAAAAACTAGCAGTCATTGTAAATAGGCTTTGCGTCTTGCAAAAACGTAGCGCTACGATCAGAGCTCAGGTAAAAGTGGATCGGATTGAAGAACTGGTGAAACTTGTGTACATATTTCACATAATTCTACTTAAATATAAATCATGTCGTTGTTGGTCTGGGACTTAAAAATAATGTGCCAACTGTGTTTCTTGCCTAGCATGTCGTAGAAGGCGACTAATAGTATATCGGGATTGGGTATGTCATTGTGTAGGCGACGAGATGGCCACTTGTCACTACTTTTTCCCAATTTTCTATCTTACCCAGCCCAGTTTTATTTTTGGCTGGATGTTATTAAAGGGGCCTGCTGCCCCTTTGACTCTGCCTACCCCTTCGGGGATAATACGCGTGATGTTATGTACCTATGTATAAACCATGAAAATTTAAACAGATTTTGTAAACATTCTATTTTGCCTAGTTGCGAGTTCCAAATTCGTAGACTATCTATTTACTTCGTTTTGATTACACTATATGGGTATTTGCGAGACTCTTTCGTTGAAGATTAACGGATGATATAGTGTCAAATAGAAAATATTATTTTTAGTCTTTATTGGTTATTCTATTTAAGTACCTACTATCAATGCTTTGTGCTACATAAACATTGTACTTAAGTGGAAACTATAATTTACTGTTTTATTTACATAAAAACTAGGTAAACAAGATAAACCAATTATAAGTTAATCAACGATTTGAAAATGTGTGTCACTATTATTTTATTTGGATTTAGAGTGACAATTTAAATTTTTTTTCGACTATGGGTTTAAAGTTAAACAATGTACTACTTAGTGCTACTAACTTAGTGTTTTAACATTAACTTTTTTTGTGATAGCCTGCATGTTTAGTTTAACTTGCATTCGATCGCAATGCTAAGGTAAAACCAACAAAGCCTCGTGTTTACTGTTTCCCTTAATGCTGTTTAATACACAGAGGGGTTTTGCGTGCGAGGCAGTTTCTTGATCTTGATAAAGCTATTGATTTTGTTGGCGATTAAATGTCTTATAGTTAGGGGTTTAGTATATTTGGTTTTGGGAAATTCATGGTTGCGCTTTACTGCATACATAGGTACACTAGGTTTGGCACGTGGTTGAAATCTTGGTCTATTACAGAGAAGTTATCAGATGTCTAACGGGATCCATCGATTGTCGCATAGTAAAGTTAGTCTGTATTCCTTTGGTTTATAGAATTTCATCACAACCTGAAAAGTGGTTTAGGTGTGAAAACGTCACAGATAGATTTGCATTTATAATATTAGTAAGGATAGTTTCTGGTCATATACGATCTATTGTTTGTCGTAGATAAAATAGGCAGTTTAATATAATCTAAATATAGTAATAATTAATAAATATTACACTATATCACATACATTGATCTGACTCCGAGGTAAGTAGCTTAAGCACTTATGTCACAAATATATACTTAAATATTGGATATTAACACCCAAACACAGAACAAACACAAGTATTCATCATACGAATGTTTGTCCTGGGTGGGAATCGAACTCTTGGCGCATGGGGCAGGGTCACTACCGAACGAGCCATCGAGCCAGTCTCGGATATCGGATGATAATACAGAAACTGCCCATCTTTGAAACCCAATTACATGAAAAAAACCGTCTAATTTGTTATTGATGACGACTAGTATAACTGCTTTCATAAACTTAACGTAATTAGTTTAATTACTAGTCACTGTGTATGAAGTTTATATAAATCATTATTTAATATATATGTTACTTTATACGGCTCTAAACAATTAGCTTGAAATACGACTAGAAAAACAACCTTTATTATTCATAAATAAACATGAAGTCAATAAGATAATATGTCTATCGACGAATTTAATTTATGTGAGCCTTATACTTCCGCTATGATATATGCATGTTCAAGACATATTTTAGTAAATCTATACTTATAATAAATCTGTAGAGAGGTCAATTCTGTACATGAAATATATTTTCAAAATAACTATCAGGGGGTGATTAGTGATCGTACTGATGCCAAAAATGCAATCAGTAAAATTTTTGTCTGTCTGTCTGTCTGTTCCTTATAGAAACAAAAACTACTCGACGGATTTTAACGAAACTTGGTACAATAATTATTCTTCATACTCCTGGGCAGGTTATAGTATACTTTTCATCACGCTACAATCAATAGGAGCAGAGTAGTGAAGGGAAATGTTGGGAAAACGGGAGAAGTTACTACATTTTTTAAACTTCCATCGCGTGTGCAGCTTTAATGGTTAAAGTTACATAGAAATCATGTATGACGGAAATAGTCTTTATAATATTAACCATAAACGCGGGTGACACCGCTGGCACAGCTAGTTTGTAATAAAGACTATTTATTTATTACATTACGAAACACATCAGTGATTTATCACTGACGATATGTCAACTGATCAAACAGCGTCCTGCTGTAAACCCATGGACTGATCCGCAGAGAATGCAACTGTTTTAAATTGTTCACAAACTTAATTACATTACGACTCTATTTGTGGTGATAAACTTAAAATAGCTAACACAAGACAGCGTATAGTGCACATGTTTCATTTATGGTCACATTAGGTTTTAATAGGAAGCCTACATGTGTCCCCGTACGACATATGCGCGAAAACTACGAAATGTGTCTCCTTACAACATCTGTGCAAAAACTACAATTACTAGTTGAACCAAACAGTCGTCTATCTGTATACAACCGGCAAAACAAAGTTTTTTCATTTAAATATATTGCCCTACGACTTTTTCGAATATTTTCTCTCGTACAAACGTTAGATTATCATAAAGACAACAAAAAGCGCAATTCAGTGCAGTCATTTGAAGTTAGGATGCGCGTACATACTTTTATTCACATTGTTTTAATATTTTTTTATTACTTGCCAGATTCCGACTATGCTGACCATATACGCGTTAGCTATTTGCTTAATCGTTTGCAATGAAGATTACTAAGTATTTCAATTACTACCGGCTTCCGTATTTCCGGAACACCGACCTCAGTTAAGCTTTTATGGCTGAATTGATAGGTTTCATTTGGGTCACGATACGTCTTCATCTTTATCGTATTTTTTTTTTATGGTAACGAAGATATCTATCGTCGGTAGTGACCTTGCCCTATGCGCTAAGAGTTGTGGGTTCGATCCCCACCGAGGACAAACAATCGTATGATGAATACTTGTGTTTGTTCTGTGTCTGGGTGTTAATATCTGATATTTAAGTATATATTTGTAATACCACTGTTGATTCTGATATCCGTAACACAAGTGCTTAAGCTACTTACCTCGGAGTCAGAACAATGTATGTGATGTAGTCTGATGTTATATTATATTATTATTATTTATCAATCGGAAACGCAAGGTCAAGATTCACTTGTTTATGTATCAACTTTCAAGTTGGCCGACCAGTCGGTCGACAAGTCGCGCGGCTGTTTCGACCAGTTATTATGACTAATGGTCGCGGATTGCGAGTGCTGTAACATTCGACGCGTAATCAATATACTGGTCAAATGGGCTACATATGTCCGAAGTATATCAGTGGTGTTTCACTGACTAAATGTCTATTGATGATCAATCAGAATAGACTGGGCAACACTCGACCTATCACCGTCTTTCTATAAATACATACAGTAAGCCAATCTTGTGAAGTACTTTCAATGGACTGTCAAAATGCAATGCTTTTTTAAAAATGTTGTACAGAGTAAGTCCAGTAACTATTAAATATTTGATAGTAATTAAAAATCAAAATAATTGAAATCGACGTTATATTAGGTAGGTGCCTTAAATAATGTGTTATCTTAAAAATATTACTTACTTGTCTTCAAACTAATACTGTATTGTTTCTCTCTATTTGGTCATCAAATCTGTTCTCCAACGAAATTAATCGCATTCCCACTCTGATGTTACATTATGCTCTGTGCCGTGTCATGTACACCTGGTACAATTTTTTTGAATTACTTATGTTAATATTGTTAGTTAGATACTTTGTATGAATAAGAAAAACTTCATACATTTTCAATGAGGATATTTATTGTAAATGTTTTTATGAGGGAAACAGTGTATTGATTAATTATACAGAACCGAATATTGATGTGGTTATTTTTCATATGAGACTACTAAAATTTTTTTTTTAATAATTAGCGATTCTTCATATAAAGTACCTATTTAAAATGTACCTATTCTTTTCTTTGGCTATCCCGCTAGGGAATTGGCGTGAAAATAGTATTGTACAATATTTTCTTTTTTTATCTATATTAATAAGTACGTGAAGCAAAAATATTTAGGTACGCTTTTTACGAAAATTGCGCGTAGGGAAGAGTATGAAATTTCGTTTTTTCGTTTTCGTACTGGGAACTAATATCTTAATAAATATTGCGTTAAAAATTAAAAGAATTAAAATGAAGCTTTATTTTTATTTGTCGCAACATATAAATTTAGAATCAACAGTTGAGTATAACGGTGTGTTGTGTTAATTCAAGTTTTTTTTTATATCCATCTAGCTAGTCGATTGCCAGTATACTCTAGTTCAAAGATTAGTCTAATATAACTTAATTTGTATAAGGTTTCTTTTTTTATTATTGTTAATTACACTAAGACCGATTTTTCAAGAGTCAGATAAAAGATAGCAATCGAATAAATCACAATCTGGATGATTGTAAAATGTCATTGCCTGTTTCATAATAAAAATACAGTTGACGTCCGCAAATTCTTGACTTAATACTTGCTCGGTGCATTAATTCTTATCGGACCATAAAAAATCGGCCCTTAGTTAGATGTGATGATTCTACGGTCTTAAATCTGACATATAGCTTTGACCTTGATTTCACTTGCGTTATAAATAAACCTAAATATCATCACGCTTTTTCTCGTGCGTAGACAATAGAAGCTGCGCATCAAGTGGGATGATATGGCGTTATCTATATTTGGATTATTCTGTAAGACATGTGTGATAGCAACTAGCTTGGTTTTGCTTTACTACTGGCCCTTGCAGATCCTCATATTATAAATATAAATATATATCAGACTACATCACATACATTGTTCTGACTCCGAGATGAGTAGTAGCTTAAGCACTTGTGTTACGGATATCAGAATCAACAGTGGTATTATAAATATATACTTAAATATTGGATATTAACACCCAGACACAGAAAAAATACAAGTATTCATCATACGAATGTTTGTCCTGGGTGGGGATCGAACCCACAACTCTTGGCGCATGGGGCAGGGTCACTACCGCATGCGCCATAACTGCCAAGACTCGTAAGTTCAATAGTACATGCAAGACTTATCAATGACAATATTTATTATTATTATTATTATTATTTATTATATAATCTACGGTGTTTTGACATAGCAAGCTGAACATAAAATTATACATGCTTATTGCCAAATGAACATCACACTGTCCACGATTGGCACCGTCTGTCTGTGTGTCACAACCGTTTATTAGTTCCGATGACCCGTCCACTTCATTACTAGTTGAGGTCCGACTTCATGGCGTAATGTACGGTGGGTAAGTGGTAATTTCCTTATTCAGTAGAATAGAAAAGCGGCATACTTGTAGTCGACTGTACTTTTTTATTTACGGACTATTAAGTAAGTGTAGAACAAAGTTTTAATCAGGTGATCTGCTAGATTAAGCTCAAAGCGATGGCTTTCAAAACATTTTTTTTTTTAAATATTTTAGTTTGTTCAATTGAAATATAAAATACTAGCAGTGCCCCGCGGTAGCGCGAGTGAAACCGCGGGGCACTGCTCGATAGTATAGATAGTAGTAGATAGTACAGAAATAGATAGTAGTTCTCGTTCCCGTGGGAATATAGGGATAAAATATAGCTAATGTTACTCCCTAATAAAGTAGCTTTCTATTGGTGAAAGAATTATTCAAATCGGTCCAGTAGTTTCGGAGCCTATTCAATACAAACAAACAATCAAATCTTTCCTTTTTTAACCGACTTCAAAAAAAAGGAGGAGGTTCTCAATTCGACTGATTTTTTTTTTTTTTTTTTTTTTTTTTTTTTTTTTTTTTTTTTTTTTGTATGTATGTTACTCGATATCTCTGAGAATTGTTAACCGATTTCCAAAATTTTTTTTTTAATCGAAAGGGTTTACTCCCGAATTGGTCCCATTGCCACCAAATCAGGATCTGATGAAGAGATCCCAGGAAAATCGAGGGCAACCCTCAAACTTTATAGGCACGTACAATGTGTTTTAGACATTTTCTAAGATTGTTCAAGTATTTACGCATGGTACTTATCATCTTATGTTGGTGAGCTGATGATGGAAGGTACAAATCCTTAACGATTAGGAATTAGTTTATGATTCTTTAAATATTGATATCTTCGAGAGTTGTAAGACGATTTTTAGAGTTCTTTTTTTTATTCAAAAGGGTATATCCTGGAGTTGGTCCTATTGGTACCACATCTGGATCTGATGAAGGAATCTTAGGCAAATCGAGGGAAACCCTCAAGTATTATAGGCGCGTACAATCTATTTCAGTTATTTTCTAAAACAGTTCAAGTATTTACGTCTGGTATTCATAATCTCATGTTGCTGAGCTGATGATGGAAGGTGTAACTCCTTAACGATTAGGAGTTCGTGGATAATTCTTTCAATATTATAGGGCCATATTGAGTGTTATTCTCGAGATAGTCTCAATTTCACCAAGTCTTGGTCTAGTGATGGGATTCCATGAAAACGAGGGCCACTCTTAAATTTTAACGACATGTTAGGTGTTTTATTATTTTTTCTAAATGAGTCCAGTATTTGTGTCTCGTACTCATCATGTTATGTTGCTTAGCTGATGATGAAAGGTATAACTCTTTGAAGATTAGTAGTTTTAAGTAATTCTTAAAACATTAAAGGCTCGTTATATCTTTAGTCTCATAAGACCGGCACTGTCTCATTAAAGCAGCTCGTTTTGATTTGGTCTACCTACCTATTAATAAATTTCACTAAAAAGTAACAAATAAGTTAAATTTTAACAAAAATAAAAACCGACTTCAAAAAACCCCGCAAAAAATGTTTATAAAAAAACACAAGTAAAAACTGCTTTGATAGCTATTTAAATGTCTAAACACTAAAAAGTATAAAATAAATTCTTTCGACTGCTTCGATAAAAGTATTAATCTTTAACACGTATTTAAATATTTACAATAATCAGTTAGTTTTGGAGTCGGTGCCAGCCAAACTAAAAAAAAAGTAGACAATAACAAATTACCTTACTAATAACAATATGAAACAAATTAGTTAAAATATGAGTATATTAACTTACTATTGATTTTGTATATTCAAAACCTATTTTACCACCCTTCACCAAGAAACAAATAATTGCAAATTCCGAAATGATGATATAATTACGCGGGCTGGCACCGACTCCAAAACTAACTGATTATTGTAAATATTTAAATACGTGTTAAAGATTAATACTTTTATCGAAGCAGTCGAAAGAATTTATTTTATACTTTTTAGTGTTTAGACATTTAAATAGCTATCAAAGCAGTTTTTACTTGTGTTTTTTTATAAACATTTTTTGCGGGGTTTTTTGAAGTCGGTTTTTATTTTTGTTAAAATTTAATATAATATTAGTATGATGTGAATACATATTTTACATTTGTCTGTCAGGTGATCTGGTAGATTAAGATCAAAATGGCATTAAAAACTATTTTTCTTTTTTCCAAAAAATAAACTCAGTTCGTCCATTCATGTACTTACTGTTATTTCTCTGAATAACTTCATAAAACGTTTTCGAAATCCTTATTCGCTCTCTTTTAATTCTATCGCAAAATATAGGTTCTTAAAAGAAGAGAGATTGTAGCTCTGTGGTAGTTCCACACGCGTCACATTACGGGGATAGAGATTCAAATCCGGGCACGTACCTCTGGATTCTCAATTCTAAATTCGAACTTTTCTTCCTTGACGTACAAGAAAAACATTGTTAGTTAGCTATAACTATATCCTCAGCGTTTTACCGCAAGGTGTCTCCCAAACTAGAGTCTAGACATTTGATTGCAAAAATGTAATCCTAAACTTATCCAGCTTTAATATAGTATCGTAAAATCTAACATAATCAACTTACATTAAATCAATAACATTATTTAACTACCACAATAAAAAGGCGCTGGTTCTTTTGGTAGTAAATTAAAAGTGTAATAAATCAATCAAAAAAGCATAACCAATAGCTATCAAAAGCATAGACAAAAAGGTATTTCAAGGTAAAAATATATAAAAGGCTAGTGCAGACCTGCACAAACATACTAGACTACCATAAGGATATCATTTCTAAATACAGGCAACAGAATACCTAAAAAGTAGGTACTTTATGAATGACACTGAAGATTACTACCGACTTCGCTTAGCCTGTGTCTGATGTCACTAGTTTAGGTATTTGTCGGGTGGATATAGCTCTATAATGTCCCTGTTTTCCTTATTCAGCATTTATGACGCGATTGCAAATTCATAAAGTCACCTTGTGTACTTCGGGCCTTAAACCGTCGTATGCGCTGCATTCCTTTGCTATGATACAGTAGATGCAACAATTGAAACGCATATATCTGTTCTAAATTATATGTTAGTCTTGACGTCATTATTTAGTATCTAATTGCCATTCATCTACTGTTGAATCATTTTATTATCATTACATAACTTTCGTATATACGTACGATGTAAAGAATGCCTGTACTGTGGAATGTTATAAAACACTAGCAGCGCCCCGCGGTTTCACCCGCGTAGTTCCCGTTCCCGTGGGAATATGGGGATAAAATATAACCTATTTTACTTCTGGATAAAGTAGCTTTCCAATGGTGAAAGAATTTTTGAAATCGGCACAGTAATTTTAAATTTTTTTTCATAACAAACATACACACACACAAAAATACAAATCTTTTCTCTTTATAATATTAATAAGTATAGACTTAACTAGAAGTTACTAAGATAACTAATTATAATCTATGTATAACACATTTATCCGCCAGCTACCGTCTAGACTTAATATATTAGCTAAAAATAAAGAATTAATATACATACTAGCGGCGCCCCGCGGTTTCACCCACGTAGTTCCCATTCCAGGGATGAGGGGTAAAATATACGTATAATGTAGCTTTCAATTGGTGAAGTAATTTTTGAAGGTTTAGTGGTTTAGACGTGAAAGATTAACAAACAAACAAACATATTCGCATTTATAATATTAGTTAGTATTGAATAGTATTTGTAAAATAAAATAAATTCCTATATGTAAAATAAAATAAATAAACAGCAAATATATCATTTGCTGTTTATAAATTGCAGCTAATTTCGTTAGTGTGTTAAGTAATAGAAACTTTAGGTACTATTTATTTACAATATAATTATGATAAATGTACGTTAGCAAATTATGTTCTTGGTCATTCATATAGTTGTAAATATCATTATTATAATGAATTGACTTAGAATAAAACTGTGATTACCTACTAACGCAGCGAGGCGTGGTACGAGCCAATTTAAATAGTTCACTTCCTAAAATAACTTGATCGAAAATCGAACCGGGGACCTTCTGCGAATCGGCTGATCGTTTCGCCTGTGTGCCAAGAAGATAGTATACTAATTTGATGTGTAGCACATTCACCATCAGCTGATTCTTTAATATTAACCATGTCCTCTTCCCTAGTATTTCTTATGGAAGATCTACGTCTATTTTTTATTTATTTTGAATTTTCCCGTGTAGACTGATACCGAGAATCATAAGAATCATCTAAAAAGTAAGAAAGAAATAAATAACATTTATTGGACGCACAATTGTTAATACATACACAGGATAACGAAATTTGGCAAAGGACAAAATAGTACAAAAAAAAAGAAAATAAGTTAAAAAAAAATCTCCACGAATCTACGATTTTTTTTTATTAAGCCATGTCTTAACCAATCCTTACAAATATTAATGTTCTATTTTAAGGAGAGAATTAGCTTGTCCTTGCAACTGTTAATTTTCGTTTAAGCCATTTATTGGCTTATCCTTACGACTGTAAAATTTCTGTTAATAAGTTAAGTCTTAACTTTTACCTAATACACTATTAGAAACCTTTACGACATGCAATGTAAGGAACACATTTGGTACAAACGTTTTAGAGTTCAAACCAACAAGAAAATTCTCCAGTGACACACCAATTCCCTAGTTCCAAACTAAGCTTATAGCTTGTCCTATGGATAGGTGTTCGGATAGACATACTTAAATACGTTTATAAATGGTGTCTATAAAGAGAAACTCCTAATAATGGTCTAAGTAAGAAGGATAGCTAGTTCTAGACCTTGAGGCGTCCTTTACCTAGACAGCGAGTGCAGCATTCCTAGGCAGTGACGCAGACGTATTTAGTAAACACAGCCAACGCGTCTATTGATCTTTGATCGATTGTGTTGACAAACTATTTTGTCTATTAGGGAAGTGTACTGAAGCACGGTTTAGGGTTGACGAACAAGATTCTTACTCGAGACGATAGTTTTATTTTAGGAGCGGTAGCTCAATGGTAAGGACACGCGCCTCTCAACCGAGGAGTGCAGGTACAAATCCCGGCACGTACCTCTAGATTTTTAAAATCTACTTACGTATTTTACGACTAGCTCGACGGTGAGGGAAAACATCGTGGTGAAACCTGCATATTCAAACAACTTTGGATTTGTAGCCATGATCCAAAAATTGTCTGGTTCCCCTATCTTAGGGTTACGAAGGTCAGATCGGCAGTCGCTTCAATATAATTACCAGACTCGCTAAATCCTGGATCGTGTTCTAAGCGGACCCTTTCTAAGCACGGGACATAACGCTTGGAAGATGAATGAGTGAACGAAAACACTGCTGAGAAATAGGTTCAATTCTAGCGTGTATTCATTTCTTATATGCCTTGCTAAGGCATATACCTAAGATATTTTGGGGGTCTATAATTTGCTAATGTTCTTCTAAGTATGTAGTCAACATTTTGCTATCGTAGTTTTTGAGGATATCCACCGTTTTTTATTTAATAAACTTTTATAATATTACAATAGTGCATACCTAGAATATGCTTTGCGCCAAATGCGTCCTAAGACGCAGGTAGAAGTCGTTATCACAGTAGTTTTTAGAAGTTATCACAGCAGTGGAATAACTGAAAAAAAGTTGTAATATGCAAAAACAAAGTTTTATACTATTAATCTCAACGATATAGACAGCCGACTGGATTTATATTTAGATTTTGACTGCTAAACCTATAGATTCAAGCAGTGCCTTCATTGTCGACAATGTGTATCTGACGTTGGAATTTAAGTGTATAATGTCAACTATAGCCAGCCCTACGTATATTTGATACGTGTTAATCGCGAAGTGGGTCAAAGCTCGAGCGATTGTCGGTCCGCTTTTATTGCTGTGTTTACGTTCTACACGCGATAAATGTAACGGTCTTTAGTTACGTTTAATAACGCTCTTCAATTTGGGGTACTGATGTCCCTCTTGGACGTTTGGTTACTGTTGACTTTATAACTAACTAACTATACTTCACGCCACTTCCCTAGCGGGGTAAGCAGAGAGAACCGAACGCCATATGGCACGATCCTTACACACCTCACTCGCCTCTTCAACATTCATAATCCTTTTCATAGAAGCTC
This sequence comes from Glyphodes perspectalis, assembly GCA_951394215.1. NCBI lineage: Eukaryota > Metazoa > Arthropoda > Insecta > Lepidoptera > Crambidae > Glyphodes > Glyphodes perspectalis. The sequence goes on from OX596219.1 coordinate 12,075,801, forward strand.
TACGGTTTTTAAGTATAAGTTTACTAAACATACATATCATCACATCCGCAATCCCCGAAGGGGTAAGCAGTCAATGGGACCCTTTTAACCGCTTTAGACCAAAATAAAAACTAGCTTAGATTCAATAAAACTGTAAAAAGGTAGTGTCAAGTGGCTAGCTTGTCACCTGCACAAACACATACCTAGGGTTGCCATCTCTAACATTTGGCAACCAGGACAAAACGCGTGAAAACCCCGTATTTTAGAGCCCAGGCCCCAGACCAGTGTAATAAAATAGTTAAAATTAAGGGTAAATTTAGCGAGTCGGTTCGTCAGATGATCGCGGCGTGCGGGCACAGTGCATGTGTCGTGGGCAGGTCATGACTTTTAATTTAAACCCGGACTACTAATGAAACCCCGCCCGGACGCTCCCTGGATGCCCTCTAAACTAGAAGAAATCTGAGGAAACCCGGATGGATGGCAACCCTACACAAACCCAACTCTCGGTCCACCAGTAGTTGCCTTTTACGACAAGCTAGGCAAGCAAAATAGTTGGTAAATTCTTTTCAAGTTCCAGACTAACAACATTGGGAAATGTATATTAAAGATTTACATATTCGGTGTCTCTTATATATTATATCTATTGACTTAGTACATTCCCCAATATATTATGTGAGTATGGTCGGCTGATATTAAACAGTTACCATAGCTTAATGGTTCTTGCGATATAAGAGGCGTCGTTAGCACTCTGTCTTCACACTGAATATATTATGTTCTATGTTTTGAGAGCAACACGGTTAATATAAAGCCTCAATTGCTCATCCAAATTACTTTCCACATCGTCCAAGGTCGTTACCGACCCAAAACAATATCTCGATTTGACACCGTGACGGCTGATCGCCGTAATTGCCGAGCTAGGTGGTACATAACGACCTTTCTCCCGCACGTGCCGTGCGGCGCTCTTCCACGGTCCATTTGACATGACTGGCTCGATGGCGCATTCGGTAGTGATCCTGCCCCATGCGCCAAGAGTTGTGGGTTCGATCCCCACCCAAGACAAATATTCGTGTGATGAATACTTGTATTTGTTCTGTGTCTGGGTGTTAATATTCAGTATTTAAGTATATATTTGTAATACCACTGTTGTTTCTGATATCTGTAACACAAGTGCTTAAGCTACTTACCACGGAGTCAGATCAATGTATGTGATGAAGTCTGAATTTATTTATTTATTATTTATGTCCATAGTGACGATTTATTGGCCGTAACCTGGGAACAGCCACGTGTGGGTGAAAGTGGTTGCGTTTTGTGGGTTGTTTCGCGACGTGGCTGATTCTGAATCGCTTTGGATTTTTTTTGGACTAATTGTCGGTAGAATCGCATGCTGTTGTGTATATTTGTTAGTCTTAATGCAAAAGTGTAAGGATATTTCAATTGATTTTTATAAACAGAAGAAAAGGGAGACAATATTCGTAGAACATGTATAAAAATAACTTTGATGTCAAACAATTGCCGTAAAGTTTGTTAGTTAGACATTCTATGAACACTTCTAGGTTTTAAAGTTTTCATGTAACAAATGATTGTTATTATTTTAGTATACAGAGCACATCTGTGTTTTAGTATCACCAATGCTCTAAAACTCCGCTCTTCGATATATTCTCTCTGTTCGATAGTACTGGGAAGACATGCATGGTAAAAGTGGTTTGATTACGTTTTGCGGTTTGTCTTGTGTCTGAATCGCTCCGGATTGTAATTGTCAGCGGAGATTGCGACGCGATTGATTGCTTTTTTGATCTGTAAAAAAGCAATCAATCGCGTTGCAATTTCTATATGTCTCTATATATATATAGAGAGAGATATAGATGCACTTGGTATGAGATTATAAAGTTTTATGCTAATCGTATTGATCCCACTGCCGAGTAATGGCCTCCCCTTTTAATTCCCGTTTTTCTGCACTGTGCTACCTAAAGATGAATTTATTAAAACATCTATTTTGCTGTTAATATAAATCGAATTACTTATATTTTTCTTTGTCCAGCCGTAGACGTTTTACAGGTGAAAGGATGATAGTGAATAAATAAATCTAATTCAATTCAGCTGTAAAAAGTATGATTGAGTGAAAAATATCTAGTCATTTGCGTTTATAATATAGAATATTGATTGATTGAACAATGTATCCCGTACTAAAGACTCTTGGGACGAGGATTATATTTTAGGCATCCCGTTTTATTGGGCATAATAAAGTTACCTTTACGAATATTTTCTCTTCCATTTTGTTATGAATACTAAAAGTGAAATTAGGGTTTCTGGAATAACTCCCCCGGTGTTGGGACGTTTTTTTCCCTGGAGTCTGAAATTCCTCGGAGTTCTCGTTAGGAATTTGATGGCCGTTTTAATGGAGTTTTTAAATTCAACAACAATCATTGTTTTTTGTCTATGAAAGAAAAAGCATTGGAAAAGGAATCCTATTGATGTTTTATCTGTGTTATACATATACTTACGTGTATGAGATACGTAAGTCTTTTACTAATGTCCGTATTTATCACACGAACTTTTTCCCACAGCGGTATTCAAATCCGCGCCCTTTGGTTTCTTGACCAGATTCTCTAACCACTAGATCAAGCAGCCTGTCTATGGAAATAACTTTAAACATCTGCTTTTTAATTCTCATGAGGACATTCCACTGTGTTTGTCTTAATGCAATGTATACAGAGAATGAACCTCCATTATGGGCTTTAACGTAAAAAAATACTGACATCCTAATCCTATCTATATGTGCTTAAACCTTTAAGCACATATAGATAGGATTAGGATGTCCGTATTTTTATCCACCTGGATCATAATAGATATTGATCTTATTCTGACGACTTATAAGTGCTTTCTTTTTAAGCCTACGTAAATAAAGACAATTTCTTTTCTATTCATTTCATAAACTAGGCCAAAACAGTAACATGATGTACTAACAAATTGTATACACCAACTGATTTCATGAATGCAATAAACACTGTAGTCTTCAGCGTAATCTCCCCCAGGAGCCAAATCATTTTGACTTGACTCGATAATCTAACCAAGCCTCTTGTTCCAGCGACAGCAGATGCCATAGACCGAGCGAGATTAGCACGAGAGCGACGCGAGGCCGAGCAGAGGAAGCGGCTGGACGAGCTGCGCGCGCACGCGGCTGCCGCGCAGGCGCAGCGCGAGAAGCGCGACGAGGACCGCCGCCGCCGGCAGGCCGAGCAGCGCGCCAAGGACGACGACAGGAGGGTGCAGGTTGGTGACAGACACTTGTATACGGAGAGACTGGCAGAAACGGCTGGACGAGACGCGCGCGCACACGGCTGTTGTTAGCGGCAACTAAAGAACAAGAGGTCTTGATATCCAGTCTTGCAAACCCTGATGGGTTTAGGTCAAATTTTGCATCTGGAATTCTGAAACATTGAAATTTCTCAGTACCTACCAGCTGGTAGTCAGGAAGTTGGCAGAATTTCGAAGAACTGTAATTCTTGCGGTAAAAAAAGTCAGGCTCCGGTCATGTCGGATTGCAATCTCACCGGACTATGAGAATTCACCTGTGTTTGCGCAGAACCTGCATTAGTTCAGTTGGTCAGGTGAAGATAGGTTATGAACGACTGTTCCATAAAACTGAACCTATCTGAGAAGTCTCATGTTAATAATCAAGTATATTTGGTGTGTCCTCATTTTTAAGGTCCCCCTATCTTGGGTGCCTCATACATATTCTTCCACACCATTTTCCATCAAACATAATCCAGGGTTTTATCATCTAAGCGCCTCGGCTTACGCACAACCGGTCGCGTGAGCTAAGGATAAGGATCGCGTTACATAACGCCTAGTCGCCCACGTAAAGTAAATTGAGCGGTAAATAAAACCTACTTTATAGACCGTTGGTAGTTCAATGGTAAGGACACGCGCCTCATATCCAAGGACTACTAGTTCAAACCGGGAACGTACTTCTAGAATTTTCAAATCTCAGTTAAGATTTATACGATTTACATGACGGATTTTCCATCCAACCCAGCCCACTGTCCCGTGTTGGTCTGGGACTTGATTTGGGATTGGACTTGATTGGTTTGGGAAAAAGAATATGCCAACTGTGGTTCTTGCCTAGCATGTCGTAAAAGGCGATTAATGGTATATAGGGTTTTGGGTGTGTGATTGTGTAGGCGACAGGTTAGCCGCTTTTTCACAATTTTCCATCTAGCCCAGCCCGGCTTTATTTTTGATTGAATGTGGTTAAAGGGGCATGCTGCCCCTTTGACTCTGCCTACCCCTTCGGGGATTATGGGCGTGATGTTATGCATGTATGTATGTACATGACGGATAAGGGAAAGACTGATGAAAACCTGCACATTCAAAATAACAATGGATGTGTAACCATGATGCAATTTATCAAGTTTCCCCATCCGTTTCGAAAATCAGAAAGGCAGTCACATGAATCTAATTACTAGACTCGCTAAATCCTGGATCAAGGTCTAAGCAGACCCCGACCAAGCACGGGACATAACGCTAGGAAGATGTGATGAGTGTGTATGTGTGTACATTGCCACTTTTCATTAGACTAGCTTTTTGAGCGCTTCCGCTCACGTGAAATTTGATCTATTATAAAGAAATTCTGGATAATGTAACTTGACTGTAGTGAAATAATTTAAATAAATATATATCTATATAATCGACACAGAACTCAAAATGACACCAATTTTTAAAGTTCATTAAATCATAACGCTAACACTGAAATAAAACCAACTTTTTATGCAAGTACATAATATAGTGTCCCCGTCGTATGACTTGTATATCAGGAACAACTTACGTCAGAAGGAAATATTGTCCGGTTCAAACTGTTGGTGTTGACATAAAAGGTGATTGTAGGTGACGTTGAAGGTTGACGGCTTATTGTTTAACCTCATCTAGTGCAGAAAGTGGCTTTTATATTAGAATTGTTAATAAAAAGTCTCTCGAATATAATTATAAATAAATATCAGACTACACTTCATATATTGATCTGATTGATCTGACAGTTTAAGCACTTGTGTTACGGATGTCAGAATCAAAAGTGGTATTACTAATATATACTTAAGAATATTGACACCCAGACATAGAACAAACACAAGTATCCATCACACGAATGTTTGTCCTGGGTGGAGATCGAACTCTTGGCGCTTGGGGCAGTATCATTACCGAATGCGCCATCGAGCTAGTCATTTCAGTCATCAACTCCAATAGAGTCATTATCATCATCTAGATAGCGTTGCCTTATTCTTAATTGAGGTCCGTTTGGACTATCATCCTAGATTAATCAAGTCTGCTATGAGATTGATATACTGTTATCTGACCGCTACCCTTCGTCAGGGGAAAATACAAATTACTCATGGTTATTTGAATGTGCACTTTTTTCATCACGATTATTTCCATCATCGCCGATCTAGTTGTATTTCTACGTACTTTTTCTCACAAATCCAGATCCCGGAATCCAGAGCCCGGTTTTGAACTAACAACGCCCACGCATTTGAGGAAGCATCCTTACCACTGAGCAGCCAATGCTTTAACAACATTTTTAATACTAACTTCTAAAATAAACTTAAGTAGATTCGACACCTTAGCTAAAAATCTTCAATTTGAAACATCTACTCTGTGTATGTACTATTTAATTAGTTTTAATTCCAAATGGAGGCTGATCAGAAATGCCGATGAATCTATAAACTTCGTCGTGTCTGTCTGTATGCTTAGATCTTTTAAACTACGCAAGGTCTGTGGTTTTCAGCGATAGATATAGTGATTCAAGAGGAAGGTGTATACTGTACAGTTTCATATTGAATTGTTTTGTCACTGTGTGCCGGGGCGGGTCGGTACAGTCCATTTCATGTAAGATGATTTCCGTGACACTTTAAATTTGACGTTAATAGATATACGCCCATAAGACACCCATTCGATGTTTTTTCAATTCGATAAAAAAATCTATGGCAGTTAAATCGACTTTATAATTTATTTTATTTATATCTGGATTAAAATTTTGAAATTAGTTAAAACTATGGTAATAATTCACGTTAATAATATGCAGATATTATGTCTTAAGCGCGCGCGATTTGAAGACTCGGAATCAACTCAATAAGGACGTTTTGTTTTAGTATGTGTCTTAGGGGACACTTGTTTTCATCACAGCATGGTGTGATAACTACTTGCTGTTTATTTTACATCCTTTTTGATTAGTTTATCAATGTTATCAAATATAGTAATATGTAAAAAAAGGGTTTGTGTTGTAACTGGTTTGTGTTGTACGCGTATAAAATATATTTGGTAAAATATCCCACCTCGATCGATGACAAGATGCCGGCCATATCGATTAATGTCAAGCGCCGAGTAGACTTTCCGATTCCCGTAGTATGCATTTCATACGATATTTTTGCTAAATCTTAATCTATACTTATAATAAATCTGTAGAAAGGTCAATTCTGTACATGAAATATATTTTCAAAATAACTATCAGGGGGTGATTAGTGATCGATACTGATGCCAAAAATGCAATTAGTAAAATTTTTGTCCGTCTGTCTGTCTGTCTGTTTCTTATAGAAATAAAAACTACTCGACGGATTTTAACGAAACTTGGTACTTATTATTATATATTATTCTTCATACTCCTGGGCAGGTTATAGTATACTTTTCATCACGCTACAATCAATAGGAGCAGAGTAGTGAAGGGAAATGTTGGGGAAACGGGAGAAGTTACTCCATTTTTTAAGCTTCCGTCGCGTGTGCAGCCTTAATGGTTAAAGTTACATAGAAATCATGAATGACGGAAATAGTCTTTATAATATTAACCATAAACGCGGCTGACACCGCTGGCACAGCTAGTCAGTAATAAATTTTAAACGCGTTTAGATGAATAAATGGAGATTATTATTTATTACAGCGATGTTAGCGTAAATAGTTAAATATGTTTATTTTGATTCGGGGAAAGTACAATGCATGAAAAGTAGTATTGACATCTATCACAGAGATCATCTTATGTGAAACAGACTATAGTTAATTATAATCCGCTCGCCAATTGTGCTGTTCTGTTACTTGCATCTCGTACGCAGGCTAACGACACCTCACTCCATTACTTTCACCTTCCGAGCTAAATAATAGACGCTATGACGGTGAAAATTAGAAATTACATATAGACCAATGCGAAGAGCAAAATTGCGCGAACGGTGAATAATAACAGTGCAATGCGGTAAAGCGAGGGTGTGTCTGTGTCAAACTTGGAAACTCAAGCGCAGCTCTCGGCGTGTTAACTCACAGTAACTCAAGCGCAGATCTCGGCGAGTTAACTCACAGTAACTCGAGCACAGCTCTCGGTGAGTTAACTCACAGTAACTCAAGCGCAGCTCTCGACTTCGGCACTTTGACTTAACTCGAAATTGCACTATTGCGCAACAAAATAAAGCTGAGTGAGCTGGAATTTTCTCGATTTTATGCATTGCTCTGTGCGCTAACACGTTTTGATAGATAATAATAAATTCTCCAGACTGGCACACCAATTCCCTAGTTCCAAACTAAGATTATAACCTTGTGCTGTCCAATTTCCAGTCTTATGCTAATAAGATACTAGGTGAACGGATAGACATCTTAAATACGTTTTATAGACATCCATGACTCGAGTACAAATGTCCATGTTCATCATACGGAACATTTGCCCGTGGCGGGATTCGAACCCACCGCCCTTGGTTTCGTGGATCTCTGACCACTCGACCAGCGGGCCTGTTTAAATAGGTGAGTTGACTTTTCGACGCATTGAATTGGGTTAGCGCAAATACGTAGTTACACATGTATATGTGATATTTATGTTGTTGGTATTGAACCGGATGTAAACGTTTACGCCAGTCTACCAAGAAAATCATCGCAACTGTCAGGTCACAGGTGCGTATTCCCTTCTCATCCTATGTACTATTTCTTTAGTCACAAGGAGGGGACAATGTTTATCTAACGCTACAATATAGGGCTCCCTGCTCGCTATTAGAATTAGACTGGAAATTGGTGTGTGTAATTATTTTTTTTGTGGCAATGAGGGTTTTTTTAATTAAATCATCCAAAAGATGGCGTAATTGTGATTTAGTCTTGTCACCCTCCTCATTGGTTAGTTGTCAGACCAAACTGACATGCTGTCAACAAGGAGCCAATAGTGACAGTGATAAGACCACGAGACTCCCTCGTGCCATCTGGCGGTTTTTGTATTTTTAAAAACCTTCATTTCTCAGATTTATCACAATTCATAAGCTTATCTAGTCCAGCTGTTAAAACCTAATTCTCTCGGGCGGTAGTCTAACAGCCGTTTCAACTATCTTAATTTACGCGCTCATAAAAATAGCCAGAATTTTCCCAGATATTTTTCTGAATACCATCCTTTCAGAAACCTTGAGCATAGTTTACTCGCTAAGTAAAGTGAGTGCGCAATTTCAGCGTACGTTTATATAATATGCATTTCCAATTTTGATCCCTATACTCCTTTCTCTTGGTCTCGGACGTGTTTTGAAATCGCATGTTACGCTATCGTCTGCGGAATCAATTACGGCTCCCGATTACGTATAGCAATTAACACATTTTACGCGTCTTCTATGATTAGCACTTTTTGCACCGATTGTTTACATCTTTCCATGCAGTTCTTACATTTAAATGTATCTTGGAGTAGAGGAATTTTTGAAATTTTAAGTGGTTTACATTCTAGAGCAAATGCTTGTTAGGTTGTGCGGTTTTTTATGTAATATGAAGTCTTGTTTGCAGAGAAAAGAAGACAAACATAGATCCATTAGAGGTTAGGCACGAGTCGAACAAAAATTGTACTGTACCTACTCTGTGAGGCGCTCAGTCGTCATTGTATATATGTAATATATATATGTATATAAGAATATAATAAAGAACAATGTCTAACGACTTCTCTAGCAATTTAGTTCCATTTTCTCACACTTGACGTGGAAACTCAAACTGTCACGATTTAATAAACATTAAATGCTTTTCATTTAATATCCCTTTAACCACTTTGGTTCCTGGTTAAGGTTTTATTGATAGCATAATAATATATCTAATTGTTTTACGCTCATATTAAATGCTGTTACATTGAAGCACAACCTGGATAATTGAGGTTTTCTCACACATGTCACGTTCTATCCTCATTAACAGTAATACATTGGATCACATGCGAATAAATTTATTTAAATTCAATTCAAAGATAACGAAAATTTAAGGATTGTGCAACAAAGGACTATAATGGATTCCTAATGTTTCATTGAAAACAACAATCCTAGAATATCCCACTTATGACTTCGTTATCGTTCTAAAACACAGTCTATTAACAAATTCACTTTGACTTGTAAGTATTATGACATAATATAAAGGTCTCAAAACAAGGCAAACGGAAGATACAACAAGACCAGCTTATGTTGGGAAGGAATAAAACTAAGTGAGACAGTATTCAGCGAGAAACCTGTTACAGTGTCCAGATAAAACGTTAGCCACTCCAGACGACAGACAATCCATTCTCGCCATCCATTCGCAAGATAATCACATTACCACATGTTTCCCTCTAGAATACCTTTTAGCACCATTACATCATTCTAGGATACGCAGTATGACGTGTGGGACTCCCCGTTTTAGAACGAGAAGATCCACTAATTATCACCCGAATCGTGGTGCCATAGAATCCAAACGAGCCTTGAATCCCCTAGACTGTACCACCTGATGTTGCAAAGCCACAAAAATAGGCTAATGATAACATTTCGGCGCAATCTAGTAAACACGTACAATAGCCATAGCACATCTAAGATGCGCAATGACATCATCTTGAACGAGTTACGCAACACCTACGTCATTTACATTGGAATCGCGAGGAAATTGCGTTTACGACTCCATTATGCTGTTTCTTTTGTGTATCGAAGAAACTATTGGCTGTTTCAAGGAGACTGGGTCGTGATTTTTTGTGGCATGTTGTTTTTTCAGTTGGTTTGGTGCTTGTTACATAAGTTGGGTCTGGGGAAACTGCCACTTAGTACTCGGTAAGATCCAACTTAATTGGGCAGGTCTTAGAAGAAATAGTTGCTGAATAGTGTCTATAAGGCTGACTGGCAGTATTTTTCTTATGTTTAATCACTATTGTGTAATTCCAGAGGTATTAAAGTAAATTTGTAGCATAGTTGCTCTTCCGTAGCAATAGATAGTATAGAAGTAGTCTTTAAGTGACTTCAATCACCATTAGATTCAATCTAGTTCCTAAGTTATTAAAGTCCTCTTCGAACTTGTGGCGTAGTTATTCTTCAGAGCGAATCTAGGATCATTAGCTTACCACGGTTTTCGGTTTACGGAGTACGGAATGTTGAATTCCCAGTTTTTTGGCAGGACGTCAATAGCAAAACAGTTAATGTTGACAAAATACGATTTATATAATCTATAGGAATTTAGTTAGTTGTTGATTTCTTTGTGTTTTATATAATAGAGGCTTTTACCTAATTGTGTTCCCTTTATTAACATTCTCCGTTTTCATTATTTCGATCATATTTGTTTAGAACTCAAGTTTATGGTTGTCACAATAGTTCTCGATACATCCGAAAAACTGATGTTTGCGGCTAACTGAATACCAACAAGAAAAAATCCAGAAGGCAATTATTTATGATTCCGGAATGAAGTCGCTTTATTCAGAGTTCATCCGAAATTTTCTTTTCTTTTCTTTATTAGTTAATATCATAGGATCACACTAATTTACTAAAAGCCTCCGCCTTGCCAAGTCCCGGGAAAATTGTATTATTCGCACTCATTCCTTTAACTTTAGCACTCTACACGAATGAATGTTGTGGTTGTTATCCTCAGGAAATAAAAAAGATGTGTAAGAATTTATGTCGTCTAGACACAATGCTGCTTTACATTAATTAGAGCCATTGAACACAAGTGAGGTATTGGAAATATGTATGGAACAGTGCACCTGTTGTTCAATAGTTGGCCGTATGCCTTCTCAGCTTAATTGGTATACATACTTGAATGGTTTTTATCGGTGCCAGGGTTGGTATGGTCGTCACAAAGTTGGTTGTGTTCTGATGATGAACGTTCGTCGAGGGTTTATAATCGCATTTGCAATGCTTACTACATAATTGTTGCCTGATGGAATTTGTCAAGTCAAAAATGACGCACATTTCAATATTTTAGTATTTTATATTAATCTTTTTATACAGTTATGATGCATTTTTTCTTCAAAAACAGTAGCCTAACCTATGATTACATTATCGTCATGAGCCTACACATCCACTGCTGGATACAGGCCTTTTATAATATATGTTATGGAAACATACAGGTAGGTTTGTTATCTAATGTGTTTACTCTTTCATCGCCCCCGAGCATTAATGTAATGATTCCATCAGGTCTTGCTGATTTGCTGATTGCTCCCAATTACAATCATCATACTAAGGAAGGAGATGATTACTTTGTTGTAGTTAAAATAGTATCATCAATTCAATTAACAGTTGTAATATATAAAGAAAGACGATATGTAAGTGCAAGGAAGAAGAAAACTATCCTAAACTATAAATAGTCCAACAAATGTTCCATTTGGTCTGCGTACGCGCTGCCAGGTGACCCGGTCAGTTACATAACGAGTACTCTATTGTCAATTATATGAGGTCACTCGTTTGTGAAACCGGCTAGGGTCGGAACAGAGGCCGTTTGTGTCGATATCTGTCCTATTTTTCATATTCCGCGATATGTTAGAATTTATTAGTTTAATTTAGTAACAAATTCGTGATATCCAAAATTTAAATATAAAATACCAACAGGACAATACTAGTTTGAATTCGGAATTCCGAATTCTATACGTTTTGTTTCGTTCTATACGTTTTATAATTTTTTTTTTTTTTTTTTGGTGTGGTTTTCCTCGGAATAAGAGTCGAAAAATTTGGCAATCTATCTCTTATAAATAAAAGTGATCATCCTCGTAGCGTTATGTTACGTGCTTAGTCGATGTTCGCTTAGACCATGATCCGTTATTTAGCGAGTCTGGTAATTACATTGAAGCGACTGCCGATCTGACCTTCGTAACCCCTAAGTAGGGGAACCAGACAATTTTAGAATCAACAGTAGTATTACAAATATATTTGAATATTTAATATTAACACCAAGACACAGAAGAAACACAAGTATTCATCATACGAATATTTGTCCTGGGTGGGGATCGAAACCACAACTTTTGGTGCAGTGCAGGGTCACTACCGAATGCGCCATTGAGCTTAAATATCTATTATTCATGCCACAACATATAAATGCCATAGTTCTACAATGTTACTTTGACACCAAATTTGATATGTACAGAACAACAACTAGTTGTAGCGTAACATAATTCATAAGCTTCTGTCAATCATGTTTTTCTCTCTCTCTTCCTTTTTAATTAGTATCGATACTCTATGCTATGGACTCGGATAGCTCATCCCTAAACGTGCGTGCTGCGCAGACGATCGGAATTCGTGGCCAGTGCGTTTATTGTGAGGCGGCCTTGAGGAAGGGTCCTTTGAAACTGTCGCTAGTCGAATGCTGATTGTGAATTCTATACATTAACGTAATCGATTACGGTATTGTTAGTTTTAACGCGTTTTTATAATTGTGTCCTTGATTATGATTACGTGTAACTATTTCTTTGTAATTAACAAGACACAGCTGTTAAGACACTTTTTTTTACAGCTGTGACAAACTTTTACTTGAGAATTTTCTTGTCAATTGTACACTATACATCTGTGAATTTACTCTACCTCTAAAAGATATTTAGCCTCATTGCTTATCTTTCGTGTTATTTACTTTTTTAAAGCATTTGAAATCACTTAACACAAGAATGAGATAATCTCATCTAATACTAATATATTAATGGAAATAACTCTGTCCGTCTGTCTTTTATGTTTTACGCCTAAACTAAATCCGATTTTAAATAAAATTTGACGCGGTAACATGTTGGACCTTAACATAGGACTTTAGCAACATTTATCCCAAAGAAGTTTTTAAATCCCGCGGGAGACATTAAAGTTTATTTATTAGACGCGAACAAAGTTGCGGGAAAGTTTGTGAAGTTAATCGTAATATAGATGTAATGTACAATAAAGTATCGTGTATTAAGATTAAGTACTAGGAAAGTCTGTATTGTAATCTAATTAAATTAAACTTCCTATCCCGCCAGACAAGTTGCCTGAAGTTTGGTTAGTTAGTTAAATTAAACACTAGATAACATGAAAACCACTACCACGACCAGATTGGTCGTGTATTAATAGAAGGTGATGTTAGGAGTCATAAAGCCGTAGAGCTTGTATGAAAAGGCTCATGAATGTTGAAGAGGCAAGTGAGGTGTGTTAGGATCGTGCCATACGGCGTTCGGTTCTCTCTGCCTACCCCGCTAGGGAAGTGGCGTGAAGTTTAGTTAGTTAGTTATTACATGAAAATTTCCACATGTTGGTCTGGGACGAAAAAAAAATCAGGTACCAGGTGTTTCTTACCTAGCATGTCGTAAAAGGTGACTAATACTGTATTGGTAATTAGGTTTGTGATTATGTAGGCATAAATTTAGCCACTTGTCACTACTTTTTTACAATTTTCCAAGTAACTTACCTATACTTTATTTTTAAGTAAATGTGGTTTAAGGAGTTTTGTTGATCCTTGGACTCTTTCTACCCCTTCGGGGATTGCGGACGTGATCATTTGTATGTATGTATCAAACACTTTGAACAGCTGGTACACGATCACAGTTAAATAAAGGACTCGACCAGTTCCTAAATAAAACATACTAACTTGTTTTGACAATCCCCAAAACCTGTACTTCCTTCCACTATCCGCGTCTCTTTCCCACGTTCCTTTCGAGTTCTCATTTATGTCGCGAATGGCTACATAGCCCAGGTGTCTTCACGGAATTTGCATTGTCCATACTCGTTCGACGACAGCTGGTCACCAGGTGGCTTATAAATCCATTGTCTTTGTGACCCCAAAAGTTTTAAGACCAGAACCAGTACGCTTTTTGGGCAATAATCTTATGTTACGTCACGGACTAGTAAAAAAAGAAGGACTCCGCGCCACTAACTAGACGTTGAAGCTCCTCGGGTGTTCCAAATGACACTCAACTTACATTACATCACACATTAACATAATAAATTCTCCAAATGATAGATATCCGATATATGTTATCAATAAGTATCTCACTCACACATGCATAAACGTGGCTTCACACATTAGTACGACAGCGTGGAGTCCTTCTTTTTTTACTAGTCCGTGTGTTACGTATACAACATACATTAATTTGTAAATCGTCACTTACAGACATATTCTAGCACCAATTAAGAATGTATGAAAAATTCATTATTTTTTTACTTTGACTTTATCTGTATACGCTGATATTAGTTTCTAACTAGTGTTTCTCTAAAGATAATCTCAAACTTAATCACTAATAGAAATGTTTCGGTTTTGCCAATAGATGGTATTATATGCATAGACAAATTCATTTTCCCTTGCAGGCATTTACTCTGGCCAATGTTTGGAGCCGACAATATCTAGCTTAGGTTTTCGGGTCAAGGCGCAGGTTTCCAACAAAGATCGTTTGGCGCACGCCTTCCTCTCGAAGACAGCTTCAAACGGCAGTAATCTGTCTTGTTTCTCTTGGCCCCGCATATTAAATGGGCTGTTTGTTTTCTTTCAGCTTATTTTTCGTTTTACACATAGCGGCGCCCCGCGGTTTCACTCGCGTTTCCCATTGAAAATACGGGGATAAAATATAGCTTATGTTTTTCGCTGATAAAGTAGTTTTCCATTGGTAAAATAAATTTTCAAATCAGTCATGTAGTTTCGGAGCCTATTCAATTCAAACAAACAAACAAATCTAGTAATAAATATATATCTAAACTAGTTCAGACATAGATATCAACACTTGCACTTCCACTGCATAAAGATTCGTTTCTAAAATTGCCCGAAAAAATTAGATGCGCTCAGGCAATGCAATTTATACGTATCAATTAACTATTTTACAAATAAATTACACGGAATAGAGATGTTGTGATGATGTTGATATAAAGTATATATTAATAATCAACAATCAAATCAATATCTTTCTCTTTAAAGTAACAATATATTTGAGAGATTCATTAATTTATTAATTACCAGTGCTAGTCTATGGGATACTGTGACGTCATAGGTTGCAATTACCGTATAAAATTTATGGAAGTGTATTGATTGATTATTCGTTTTATTCGTCAGTTGTTACGATTTATAAATCATAAATAGAACTTGATCCACCTTATTAAAAGATTTTATTCCCTCTCTGTGTTTGGTCTGCAAATTAATATTTTGTTTATGTAAAAATATTTTACAAACATCGCCGAGCAACTTATCGAAAATTCTGCTTATAAAAGAATGCCTAATTCATCAAACAGATCGGTTGCACCAAGCACATTCCACGTCCTAATTCGTCCTGCACCGCGCGAGCCGAAGATTAAAGCATTCGTATTCGTACCAGCATTAATGAGTCGGCTCCCGCCGGAGTAGTGCATCAAAAATATTTAAAATTAACTCCCGCCACGCGTTAAGGAATCGTGACAAAAATAACGGGATACCACTTCCTTCAGGACTCGCGGGCCCATGCTGCCGGCCGATTAAACATTGTGTTGAGTATTGACGCGACCGTATTGTGGAACGTTCGTTTAAACTTTGTGCTGTGAATTTGGTTCTGTGTGCGATGAAATTTCGACAGTGCAATGGGCAGTCCGATGTGAGTATTTGATTAGTCGTTATTGAAAAAAAATTAAGCGTTAATTAAAATCATGTCCAAATGCTTTCACAAATAGACTGATATTGTAAGAAATATCATTTATTTGGCATGTTTTTGGAAATTAATTATTATTGAAATGCATAAAAGTTATCAGCCAAATCATCGATAAAACTTTCCTTTTCCGTTCTCAAGTGGTCTCGTATTTTTTTTTTTATGTCTGCCTATACATGTATTTTATTTGTATGTGCATTGCACCATGCAGCATTTGATATTTTCGTCTCAGTCGAATGAGATATAGATAAGGAATGCAGCTATTTCTGATACAGCTATGATTCATTTATTGGACACCCTGATATACATATTAAAATACCAAATTTCCGGTCTTTGAGATGGCATTTTGCATCCAATGAATTCAATAAAAGAAAAATGCACAGAGAAACTGAAAGTTAGTTTATACATACATACATAACGTCATGCCCATAATCCCCGAAGGGGTAGTAGAGTCAAAGGGGTAACAGCTTAAGCCACTTTAATTCAGCCAAAACAAACCTAGGCTGGGTTAGGTGGAAAATTGTAAAAAAGTAGTAACAAGTGGCTAGCTTGTCGCCTACACAATCCCATACTCAAAACCCGTTATACCATTAGTCGTCTTTTACGACATGTTAGACAAGAACTACAGTTGGTACATTATTTTTAAGTCCCAGAACAACATGAGAAAATGGCTGGGTTAAGTGGGAAATTGTGAAAAAGTAGTGTCAAGTAAAAGTTAGTTTATAACTTGTTTAATATAGGACTACAGTTTGTATTTTATATAACTGTGACATGTCCTAACAAAACGGTTGCCTTTTCCTCATCATTTCTAAATTTAGTTGTGCCCATAACAATATGTTACATTTAACCAACATTTAATTATAGCTGGCTGTGACTAAGCACCCTTAAACTTCCAATGACTAGAAGATACGTCCGTTAATGTTTACCAAAATACTGTATCCGATAAACAGTTACACAAGATACCGATGTGATGCATCAATCAAATTTATCTTGCCCGCGACAAAGACAAACATGCAAACAAATATTTACTTGCAAATCGTACATTAACTTCTATCATTGTGCTAAGATACCGATTGTCGATGGTACACGTCTGTATTATTTTTAAAACAAATTAGTGAAATGATCGTATTTTTTATTTGCTTGTGGAAGTTGGTAGCGTCACCTCGATCATGTAAAATGTTAAATGTTAAATGTTATTGAGAGATAACAACGCGAAACAGATGTGAAACGATAAAGCTGAGTTCGTAATTTACATGCATAGTGTACATTTCGTAATCTTATCCCAAAACTTGTGTGATGATTATTCAAGATAGTCCAAATCTTGGACTAGCCATATTCTCACGTACACCTCAAGTTAAATTGCCCTGTTTGGACTAGTTTCACTGTAAGTCAAGTGAAACGATTGTAAGTGAGTTAGTAAGTGAAGGAATGGTAAGTTAATTTTCCCATTAATTATCCCCATTAATCATCCTTTCATTTATTCACTGTTGGCATATTTGACATGCCAGCTTAAAAAATATTGAACTGGCATATTTTTCAGCTTACGAAGTGATGATTGTTTTAGAGTTACTTTAATGAATTATAATGTCGTTTTATTTTACAATTAGTTCATATAAAACTTTTGTAGCCTTAACTATTATTATTTTATTTAGCCATTTAAATCCCACTGCTCAGCAAAAGCCTTTTCCTGAGAACACCACTCTCTGCACTGTGCCACTTCTTCTATTTTTAACTTCAATCTTCAACTATTATTTTAACAAAAATGTATTTCTGGATCATCAGATGTAGTAATAAAAGGTTTGGGACAGAAATTTACTTCGATACCGAGAACAATCCTCCTAGTCAAGCAAAAAAGTATGAAAACATGATATTGAAGAAGATTTGTAAACAACGCTGTCTTGTTTACAAATCTTCTCTCATTCATTTAAACACCGATCACGCTCGACCTTGCCACGTTATGAATGACGATTTTTATACCCTTAGCAACAATCCGACTGTGAGATTCGCCACTGACACACTTGGCAGTACAAGTCTGTGCTGGTAATGCCACAAAAATATCCGATTTCCTATGTCTGACATTGGCCGGCTGAGATTAATCTGTCTGGCGTGTTTCGGATATGTCGTCTGTTTTATTTGAGCCGGTAATGTCATTGAATATTTTTGTTGTAGATTTTTTTGCTGCTTTGTCGTCGACAGGTTTGCGGAAATTGTTTTCTGGAACCGTCACATGAGCTGTTTCATCATCGTTCGACCTTCTACTTTTAGTTATCGCTATATACTTAGATATATTGCTTTATCGACAATTCATCTGGAAGTACTCTATCTATTGCCGTTAACCATTATAACCTTATATTTTTAACATCGTTAGACATACCAACACGATGTTCACTCATTGTCTTTTTAACAACAAGTAATGATTGAGAGTTTGTGACGTCACCTTGACGTCAATTGTTTACATCAATTCGCGTTACGTTGACGCTACGAATCCTAAAATTGTCATGCTCACACTTCAGCTGTTTTAGCCTCCAAACATCAACAGTAACTTCGATGTATTTCAAAGATTAGTCTGATCTTTATTAATCGAGTGTTATTGTGGAGCTGCCTCCATTCCACACAAAGTTTAATTAAACCTCCACTTGGCGAGGCAGCAACACAATTAAGCCTCGATCTGGCAAAGGCCGGCGTTTTAGCGCAGTTTTGGGAATCTGTACATAGTGTAGTTAGAACGGTGGTACATGTAGTCAATAATCTGATAAATGTCACTGTTCAGAAAGATATGATATCTGATTTTGAAACTTCACTGTTTATTTCAAGAGTTTTCGACAGGACGCTCTAGGAAAGTTGTTGTAATTTATTGGCGGGTAAATTTCAATCTGGCCATGTATAATCAAACTTATGGCTGATTTTTCAGCAACGCTATTAAAGAATGATACGACAGATTTTATAATGATAGTATATGTCTTAATTAAAAGTTCCGAGAGAAATTCTAAAGTCGATCGTCTTATAATTTATTCCTCGGCTAATTTGTATCGGACCATTTAAATATCAGGCCTAGTCGTTGATCTAGCATAGGAATGTCTAGTACAGGCCGTAGCGAATGTATCCGACTGTTATATCTGTGTCGGACGATGGATCGAGCCAGCCGCCGATTCGGAAACATCTCGAGTGGAATTCTGTGAGAAATTCGCGATTGATTTCCCGGCGTTATTGAAATCGGTAAAGTGTATCGGAGAATGTCGTAGGAATATGTGTATCTGAAATATATTATAAAGAGAAAGGATTTGATTTTTTAATTGTTTTGTAATGTGTTAACTCAAAAATTAGATACGTCAACAATTTATTTTTTATTCTTACATGTCTTCAATTTATTGTGAACATAACTTTATAGTATATTTACATGTTTCAGTCAGCTGCACAATATCTTTTAAGGCATTACAATATCTAGATTGCTTTTTTTTTATTTGATGTCGAGGTCAAAGGCAATATTTTCGTACCGTTACATTTTCGCACTATTGCATGCACACAAAGGTTGGAAATTATAAAGCGCGTTTGTTGACCACAAATTGTACCTATGAAAAAAAATACATTAGTCTTGATGACGCGATGGTGCAAAGTCTAGACATTGGAGGTGAATTACCTTTGGTGTAAATGCACCCGCAAATCCTGCAAATTGTGGCATTTGTACGATATCGATTTTCAGGCTTTTCGACAGGTATGTGTATAAGGTGTGCAGGGTTCAATCTATTGAAAAGGTTGTACGCTCTCTCGGGAACTATTTTTTAATGAATCCAGAAAAAAAAATCTAACGTGAAATTTCAAATGAGAGAATTTGTCAGCCATATTTGAATGCGCTCATGTGCTGGAATGTCCCCTACATATTTCACACGTTAAAAGGAAAGAAAACTAAATCCCAAAATAAAATAATCCCAAATACTGAGGATTTTAGAACTTATACCAGGTGTTGATTGTGTAGGCGACAGGTTAGCCGCTTGTCACTGCTTTTTCACAATTTTCCGTCTAACCCAGCCCGGCTTTATTTTTGGCTGAATGTGATTGCTGCCCTTTCGACTCTGCCTACCCCTTCGGGGATTATGGGCGTGATGTTATGTATGTACCAGGTGTTTGTTCCTTATACCGCGATACCTGTTACTTATACTTGTTAGCCACTTTCGGCGTTTCCTTACTCTATGTTCGACATTCTGTCAGAGGTCATTGCATTCAGCATGAAATAGGCGTCTTACCACAATCCTGCTAAGTTTTTTGTAAGCGTCGGGTCTGCTGATAACAATGACGTTAGAACGCTGTCAGCCGTCGCGTTAAAAAACACCGCTCGGGAACGCGGTATTGTGATCAAAAACATTAGCCAACCGACCAACTAAATAGTGTGAAGATATTGTAGGATTATTCAACGCCACTTGATTTTTGCTTAATGTGGTCTAAGGAGCTTACCGCTCCTGGAACTGCCTACCTCTTCGGAGACTGTAGGCGTGATGATATATATATGTATGTATATGAGAACATTCGATCCCGGATTTAAGGATTAGGCAAGGGAGATAGTGTGAATAGAGGCGGGTCCTAAAATTTTCTATGAACGAAATGTATTCCGTGATAAGTAGTTTATCAGAAAGCATGAGCCGAGCATAATAGTCTGTCTATTTTTAGTTTAGTTAGTTTTAGTAATTTAACAGATTTTAGTGTACAATATGACTATTGACTGGCCCGTTGGTCGAGTGGTCATAGATCCTGGCCACAAAACCAAGGGTCGCGGGTTCTAATCCCGCTAGGGGTAAATGTTTCGCGTGATGAACATGGTCATTTGTACTCGACTCATGGATGTTTATAAACGTGTTTAAGTATGTCTATCCGTTCACCTAGTATCCATAGCACAACCATAAGCTTACTAGTGAATTGGTGTGTCAGTATGAAGAATTAAAAAAAAGAAAAAAATATCGCAGACATTTTGTATTTTGAAGTGCTGAAGTTAGGTGCAACGAAGTCTGAAACAACAATGGAAATCTATTTATTTATTGATGAAAGTCAAAATATGCTACGCATTATTGGCAGATATGATAAAAAAACATAATAATATGAAAATCGCTATACCTTGTTATGGAAATGACGTGTAGATAGTTACACGTCATTACCTTAACAAGGTATAGCATTTTCATATTATGACGCTCTCACGACCCTCGCTACTTTGACATTGGAAATTCTTTTCATACACGCTCTACGGTTATTAAGCAGACATTTCGTAAACGTTGCCAGTAACAAAAAAGATTAGGAAACTTTATTTTTATTCATCTTGCCACTCAGCAAAAACAATAGATGAATCAGAAGATGCTCAACATCCGTGCGACATGCTCACCTGGCCATCACAAAATGTTTTTTTATTTCTAAACCGCCACCGCGCCGCGTAGTGTCACGAAAATTTGTTTAATTTCCTTGAACGTGCATTATTCAGCAGGTGACAACACAGATAAGAAATTAATCATTCATCCTTACATTCGATACGTATTCGTGATGTGGTGCAAGTGTGTTCGGTGAATTTTATTGTTTTTTGTCACACGAAAATGAGTAAACATGTGACTTTCGACAATAGTGTTAATGTAAGTGTTTATTTCTAACTAGCTAAGAAAATTGTGTCAGCTAAGTAACTCGGGCGCAACTGACTGCGTTGTCTATGAGGTAACTCATTATTGCGCCAGCGTAATGGAACGCGATGAGTCAGCCGTGAGGTGCTAATTGAATCACTTGTGGGAATTTCGGTACCTCCCGGGCCCGCCCTGTGTGTTATGCGCACAGTGAGTTATCTTGTCTAGCGCAGTGAATTGTGTCAGCGCAGTGAATGGCGCAGTGCAGTGTGTTCCACTACTTCATTTCTAATGCCTGGTAACGTTTATATAGTGCGCAGTTATTGGAGTGTTGCATTTAAATAAAACTCTTTTCTTCTGATAATGCTTATCGTTAAGAACACGCTATCAGGAAATACCGCAAATAGAATTGCGGTAATTTTGATATCGTAATATCAAAAGGTGTTGATTAATTTGTGTAATTACTTTGTAAACAAGGATATTTAAGTATATAGTATAGACAGTTAGGTATATTATCGTTTATAAGGAAAATACATACAATATCTGGTAGTGAAGTAGGTATACATTTGAATATTTTATTTAATATAGTTAATAAGCAAAATCTGTTCTTAATTTCATTTTTAGGTCTTAAAGTTATACAAAGTAGATAGCATGCCTAATTATCTAGACAGTGGTAGGTCTAGTACGTATGTATTTATGTACTATTTAACGTATGGTAAATAGTCTTCTTTACCGGTACGGTCTACGTAAAAGCGGAACGACCGTACACTCGGAAATATTATAAGTAGTCATCCATCTAGATTCTCAAATAAAGATTTAACCTTCAATTAAAATTTAGCTGGCCTGTAAACCACTAAGCTTATAGGTTATCTGAAAACCCGACGTCAAAAGGTACCAACTGATAAGATCTCAGACGGTGTAAACATAAACAGCTGTTAGTTACGTCATAAGTTTATATTAAAAAATACTAGCGACTTGCTTCCGCTTTCCACGGTGATCACAAAACAATATGAAAATATACACACCCTCCTCTTGAATCGCTCTATCTATTGGTGAAAACTGCATCAACATCCCTTGCGTAGTTAACACATTTAGTACCATCGATTCGCTCGGCGAGTCCGTAAAATGTAGGCAGCATTGCAGCATCCGAGAAAACAACATGAAAATCGTAGTGGCAGTGAATGCGGCAAGATCTATACGAACAGACAGAAGCGGCGACGTTGTTTTGTACTATGTAAATATACCAGGGTCATAACGCTAGAAAGATGACGTCACAAGTTTACATTATGTCTCCCGTTGGTCGTTCTTATAAATGTATGCGTATTCGCCACACGTCACGATACATTTTTATCGCCAAGACGGGCGTAGCGTCCTTGGAGTTGTTTCGCGAATATCCTGGGTGCATTGAGCTAAATTGCACTTTATTATTATGCTGCATAAGTATCTATGCACTGTCAAAGCAGAAGATCCTTGAATTGGACGTAAAGAGAAGTTTGGATGGACGGTTTACGCATTGATTTAGTGGTGAAGAAAGTTTTCTAGGTATATATTAAGTATTCTGTGGTCTAAGGCCGGGTTTGGGTCTGCGATATGGATGTTTATTAATGGTTTTTTGTTATGTTAATCGGTAGCCTATTAACAAGTACATTGTAACACCAAATTTATAAAAGTGCATTTTCGACTTTGCAAAAGGAGAACAATTATCTTGTCTTATGCGCAAATCTCAAGTTTTAACATCTGACAAAGCTTAACAAATATTCTCCATCTACCATTTTTCAACTTGCCAATGGTTAAGATTTGTTAGGCTAACAGTCGATAATGACATGTCTTGTTGAAGAATACCAACGAACTATAAGGGCAATATCGATATTGCCCTTATAGTTCGTTGTGGTTTAATGCTGAGAAGAAATGATCTGCAATGACCATAAAAATCCTAACTAATATTCTTCATGCCAAGTCGGAAAGCGCAAACGAGTAGCGTCGATATCGCGGGAAAAAGGCGCTGCTTTAGTGCGATCCCGACTGAACATCAAACTATGACAAAAGCCTAACAGTCAATTTCTTTCGGCAGGTCGAAGAGCGCAAACGAGCGATATGGGAAGCGTCGATATCGCGGCGGGAGGCGCTGTTGCAGCGCGAGCGGGACCGCACGGAGCGGCTGGAGCGCGCGCGCGCCGCCCGCTCCGCGCCCCGCCCCGCCTTCGCCTTCGGCTCGTCCACGCCCCGCCTGCTCGAGCCGTTGGACTCGGCGGGATTCTTCTGGGCTGCGCGCAGGTGTGTACAAGGCTTGATTCTTCCCTGCGGTGTAGATCGGCCGTATTCTCCTTTGTCGAGCGGAGATGATGCGGCGAAAGTGATGAATTACGCGCGTACTGAATGGAGAATCTTTTGTTGAGAATGTTTCAGATACACCTAAGTATTGTAAAAAATATTGTAACGACATCTATACACATTTGTCTTTTACAAAATGTTAAACTCTTAGGTAGAATTGTACCTATTTGAAAATGTCACTAATATAATGTCTGAATATGTCTAAGCCGCAAGGTAGATAAGACTCGTAAGTTCATTGAACGCGTCTATAGATGACATTGCTTGACCTGTTGATGTCACCCAATACATTTATCAACGTGTTGATGAAACAATACGATGGGTATTGTTTTGATGGCAAAGTTAATAAATAACATATCCCTGGTCCCCGAGCATACCACACCTTGCTCGGAAGAAGTGTGTACTTCCCTTTGGTAGGCACATGTATGTTCTTACAATGTAATAATATTGAAGGGCAGATAAATTTGTTTCAACAATAGATTCTCAATTCAGAATTGGGCTGTAACAAAATGACGGCGCATATCGAGAATTCGATTACATTCTCCATTGGTTAAGCAAAGCGTAAATGGAGAATATGAACGAACCTTCTTTAAAGTTATCAACACAGTTGACAATACAACAAATAGCATACAAACATAAAATCATTGGAAACAATTAAATACTAACGCCAGTCATAAATTGGCACTGATTGTATCAGACAGTGCCAGAAATGGGACTACTTTCGGTATTTAAGATGCAATAACATTGTCTTGTATTAATACCGGCGTCTTAGGTACTTCCACCAATTCAGTTAGTGGGCAAGACCTATTATGATTCATAGAGAGGGCTATTCGACCCAATTACGCCAGCCCAGCTCAGTTTAACTCTAATTCTATACAGACAGAGTTCAGATTGATTTGCTCATTACGACGATGAAGAATTCATGAATACAATTTTTTTTTTTTTATAATCTGAAATACCAAGGTTTTACCGAATTAGGTTAATGAACTTTAGCTTAATGCTTTACTGGTTTCATAGTTGTAAAATTATTAGATATTTTTTCCCAAATGTTTGCTTTTTTTTTTAAGGTGAAGGGTTTTTATTTTAAACACGACCCCCGTTTGGTTTAACCTTAAGTTCTTTTGCCCCTATTTTTGTTATCTAATTTGTTTTTTTATTTTGTTTCCCCACCCACCAGTACCAACCCCATAGATCAGATGAACTTTTTTGAGTCACTGTAAGCAGATTTTTTTTTATTTTACTTTTTTAGATAATCCTGACTAATGATTGATTTTGTACCTGTATTTTTGGACCATAACTCACTAATTACATTTGGGCTGTAGTTTTTCTGCGTACATACATGTTTAGCTGAAATTAAGCTATTGCTTTCATAGAAATAGATACAAAAATTTGTATACCTTTGGTAGATGCTAAGTGCTGTTATTCACGAAACTCGATTTTTTCGATATGATATTTTTAAAAAATCTCATGCTATGCATATGATAGAATAAGAAAAATATTCTAAACGCATAATATGTCACTACAAAATAATATTACAAAAAAAATCCATTGTTTTCCTTCTGTAACGAAAATTTCATTTTCATTTTAAATAACCGCAACATTTAAAGTCTAAACAATCGAGTTTCCAATGGACATTTTGCATAGACGTAGCATTGTCGAATTAACATCGAGCAGACAATTAGTTAAAACGCTGGTGCCTGTTATCTATGCGTGAATCTTGTAATGTTAGTTAAATCTATTTTTGGTTGCTACGCACAGCTTGGTAAACTAGTGTTTTGCATGCTAAGTTTGCGATGCGCATGGTTTGTGAACGTCAGTGTTGTTGAGATTATGTTTTACATAAACGTTTTCACTTTGAAAGTGTTGCAGCCTCTTGGACGGATCTTTTAATGTCGTAACTAAACTACTTTGTACAGTGTACAGTAGGGAAGAATACTCCCATATTGATGATGAAGTTTATAATATCTTATTAATTAAGACACTAACTTATTAATGTCAATCATTTGTTTTTTAAATTTTTTTTTTTTTTTTTCAATCTTCAGACTGACACACCAATTCCCTAGTCCCAAACTAAGCTTATAAGCTTGTGCTATGGATACTAGGTGAACGGATAGAAATACTTAAATACGTTAATAAACATCCATGACTCGAGTACAAATATCCATGTTCATCACACGAAATATTTGCCCCTAGCGGGATTCGAACCCGCGACCCTTGGTGTCGTGGCCAGGGTCTCTGACCACTCGACCAACGGGCCAGTCAATTTATTCTCATTTTTTATAATTGTTTTGGAAACTCCTAATAGTTAGTCAGTTGAGTGTGCTATTACATGACGTCACGCATATTTTTGTACAGAATATATGAAAACATTACGTTTTGACAGCTCGTAAAAATATGGCAAATGATTGGTGTCATCTAGTCTATTATCGCTATTTTATGTAAGCATATGATCCAAAGTTCCATTTGTCATTGTGTTCTATGCTGCAGTCCGCTTTGGCCATAATCCTAATTAGGGATTCTGGCTATTGTTATTTCACCTTCATTATTTTGATGGAGATTACGTGTAACGTTGTAGGTAGGGATTGCAATCCAGCGGTATTTTTTGCTGGATTAAGCACATAACACTGGATCATTCAGAGCTGCAATTGTGCTGGAACTGGCTGGATTTTTTGATCCATCATTCCAATCTCTAGTAGCACAGAGTAATAATATACTACGTACAACAGAGGGTCACTGCCCATACTTGAAAAGTTACTGCTATAACTCGCGCAAGAACAGCGACAGTGGTGAGTAATTGGAACTACAGCAAAGGTTAGTCTGTTTGTCAGGAATAATACAAGATGCCGCTACAAGCACAGGTTAGTTGTTTCTTAGTAATAATACGCCATCTGTGTAAAATTCATGGTTTTAAAACATATATTATTCTGGTTTGCTTCTGAAGAAAATATTTTATAAACATGTTTTTCACCTAAATTTATAAATTATCTAAGAAATGAAGTAAATAAGTTACTTTTATGAAAAAGCATTTTTTTAAATTGAAAAAATAACGTTTTTATTCGGTTTTATCTCTCAATCAGTCTAAATGATGCCTGTAGCGACATCTGTCTGTGTTAAGTCTATACGAAATCTAAAATGTATGTGACTGATCAGACATGCTAGTAGGGATTAAAATGCACACTGGATGCAGATCCACAGCTATAATTGTGCTGGAAGCTGGAATGCTAGGTCCAGCATTGCAATCCCTTGTTGTATGCTATAAAGTTTTTAGTCGCTGTGACCCAACACTTTAACCGCTTCGCCGAGGTCGTTGTAAAATTACGCACGTGTTTTATCGCTATTGATTTAATTTGAACAATACATTTTATTAACATTGAAGCGACATGTTCACATCCGCGATTTTCATTGTTTAATTTGAGTGAAATGTAAAAGTATCAGAGCAAGGACGTGTATTGTGAGAACAAGGTCAGGAACCATAATTCAGTATTTCAAATACCTATTTAACTGTATTTGTCGTTTTACACTACACTTTTTGCCATTAATTGCGTCATCGAAATACGTATACGCAATATAAAAGCGTATTTTAAAAATAAATAGTATGCATATATTATAAATATCATTATTAATCGTAACTTATACTGAGATTCACTTCACATGCAAAGTTAACAGCAGTTATAAACGTAACGAAATTTTTCGTAGTTGTATATTCGTTACATTTGCATTCGTTACCTTTGTTTTGTTTCGTTACTATTGATCTTTAATCAGTGATATCTAATCTAATGGGAAAACGTAAGTAACGAAATAAATTTGCGTGTACTTGTGAGTCAAGTCATGCTATTTTCTAAGGAATACATACGGTTTTTTACAGGTCTAAGCACAAATGATTCGTATATCTGTACCATTAATAGTGTAATATATTCTGATTTCTGACAGACAGTTTTGTCGATAATTATTTTTTTTTACGATTCAAGAAAAGATAAGAGTACTTTAGAATTAAATGTCACCGTAGAATAAGCAAATCATAATAATGATTCAGCAGTTTTATAGAAGTAAGTAGGTCCCATATGGTAAATAGATTTGTATATTTTTTTCTTGGAAACCGAAACTCATTGCTACTTTCTGCCAGACCATCATGGCGATACCTGTTAGAGTGCAATTCGATGCCAATGAATCTAACGATGTCTCTCCTTTCTTCAGTGATCAGACAGGAATGATGACCAGATCATAAAGGCATAAGCCAGGATTGCGGCAAATGAAATGAAATAAAATTTGTTACGATCTTGTTCATAATAACTTGGCTGTGTCTATACTACTTCACAGAAATTACCATACTAATTCCATGTTGCTCTGGCACACAAAAATAATCTACCTGTGTTCCTTGATTAGAATGTCGGAAAGACGACTAATGGTGTCGGGTTTATGATTATGTAGGCGACGAGCTAATAGCCACTTGTCACTTATTTCACAATTTTCCATCGAAACCAACTCAATTTAATTTTGGATTGGTTTAGAATTTGGAATGCATTCTGTTTCTTAGAATTTTTGCCTACCCCTTCGGGGATTGCGGGCGTGATGCTATGTATTATTTATGTCAATATTAAAGAAAACACTGGTATAGTTATATCGTTGGATAAGCAGCATATCAATGACGTATACAGTTTTGAATCGGTTTATTGGTTGGTCGTTGATAAACGTGACGTGTGAACATATGTTAGGAAAGTAGGTGTTACAGTATGGATCGATGGGATTAAGGTTCGGTCGTTTCATGCTTGCAGACTGAAATTGCATCATTCTCTAAAGGGGAGTGGGGCAACGCAACAGCGTTGAAAGTTTCCACCGTTTGGCGTTTGGCTGAGACGAAAGATGATTTTTTCTTACCTGTAGACTTTTAAAGCTGATCTATGTGCCTCTTTTGCCTTTTTCTAATAGATTTAGCGTGTCTTAATAATAATACATTAAAGCCGCAGTTGCTTTTAATGCTTTTTGGAATTAGGTAACTAAGAAATCATAATTATTTATTTATTTAACAAAAATACGATCATCATTACACGTGTAGTTTTCTGAACATGCAAGCTTCCTCTTCACCGTAAATTGAGGTACAAATCCGCTGGCGTCCACAGTGCTTTAAAGTCATTAGATAAGCCGTTAGTTAAGTATAGCACGCCATGACGTCATAGGTTGCAACATTACGTTTTGATTATTCATAAAAAGAACATTAACTATGTACATTATTTGACTTTTTTACTAATAAATTAATGTTGACGGTTCACTTTTTTTTTCACTCAGACGACTATTTGCCAACGTGATCTATACAGATGTTTATTATCAAAAAAATTTTGACAAAAATTTAAAAACAATACATTCATGAATGACGCAATTTATTACCAGCGCTCTGTCCGAACTAATCTACCCGGCTCGATAATCGATCTGTAACTTTCCAGAGCGGTTAGATACTGATGATATCAATATCATACTGCACCTACAGTATACTCTGGCATATACATGGTTATTTTTAGGTTATGCGAAATCACTTTCCTACTTATTTAACTCATTATTCTGAAATAAGCGAAAATTTTTTTTTACTTTCCATACAAAAGTTGATCAGCTGATTGGCTGTTTTGTATGAAATTAGTTAAAAAAAATTTTGTTTTTCAAAAATTCTTTAAATTGGCTCTATAGAATAATGAGTTAAGTAAGTAGGTAAGAGGTTTCGCATAAACTAAAAATAATCTTGTATATAAATGGGTAATACTAGTTTGGGTCCATGGCTTTGCTCGTGTTGTATTCCGTCCGCGAGCGTCAGATCGGGGACGGATACCGTCTTTCATTCTAAGATGCAAAATTACTTGTATGTCTTACGTTTTAAATTCGTTCAGTATTTTTGTGTGAACATGTAATGACATCTTTCATCTCTTTCGGCCAAACTTTGGTAGAGCAGGATAGAACAACGAATCTTTCTTTTATCGCGATAACGTAGATAGCAAACCAATCAAACCACCTATTCTTATAACTGTTCCGGGTCTAATATTAGTAGAATAGTTTATTATTTGTCTAGAAATGTATTTTTGTACATAGTTCAACTCTGACATTCCAGTGTGCAGGCCAGGCGACAGGCGTTACCAACCCTCGGGCTCGGTACATGTGGCTCATGAATAGATATGAATAAATAACCGATTATCGTAAAAAGTGCGATTTGGGATTGATCATATTTTCATTGCGTCTTCATAGTAAAAACGTGCGTCGGGTCACGTCTAAAAATCCGCGTTTTCGTTTAATACATAATTTAGCTTAGCCTGTAACTTTACGGGGATACATTTGTGTATTTAGTAAACTATCTCTTAAAAAATATCAATAACGGGTTTAATTTTCGCATTTAATCAAAATTGGCTCAATAGACTAGTTGTGAAAACATGACACATGACATG
Source organism: Glyphodes perspectalis (assembly GCA_951394215.1). Taxonomy (NCBI): domain Eukaryota; kingdom Metazoa; phylum Arthropoda; class Insecta; order Lepidoptera; family Crambidae; genus Glyphodes; species Glyphodes perspectalis. Next base: position 12,105,932 of record OX596219.1, read on the forward strand.
ACACATGAATATAAGTAAGTAGCCAAAATAAACCCCATCGCATTACTTTAAAAAAAAATCGCACTAAATTAAATAAAGAAAAATACCTGGCCGAAATAATTTTGCCATCTAGTCGATATTTTATTTACGAAAACACTCATTGTTTCATTCATAAGTTATCTATTGCATAAACCATTCGAAAGAGGCCCAATTTGTATTCCGAGTGCCGAACGTCTACAGTGATATAAACTGAATACACTGGCCTATAAAAATTGGCTACTTTATACCTCAGAAAAATAAATGAACACTTTCCGCAGGACTGGTAATTTGTGCCAAAAAAGTACGGCGAACTGTAACCAGTGTTTGTCCCAATTGCAGACCTTCCGATATATATTTTTTATCTTGTAGTCTACCACCATCAGGATTAGTCCCGTATCATAATTTTGGTAGCTCTCATTCACGTCTAATTAATCGAATTCAAAAAAGGAAAAGATTCACAATTCGACTGTTTTTTTTTTACTCTTAAGTACCGCAATTACTCAAGTCATAATGAGATCAACGTATAAAAATCGCCAACTTTAATAATATTGTTCATCTAATCTAGCAAAATATCACCCTCGCAATTTCACGCTGTGCCCCGCCGTCTAGACGTGACTTCACATTTTACTGAAAGCTAGCTCAATGGTTATAAAAAGCCCGCAAAAACGTTGAGCACAGCTGATTCTAGACTCAAATATTTAGGCCGAGTGGCCAGCTCGGCATATGGCGCGCCTTTTCATATTCTGCTGGCGTCGCATAACAGTAATGACGTCACAGTGTCGAGGGTACGTCTATAATGTGGCTTGGCTTGGCAGACTTTGGACTGCTAATTATGTGACTCATTTGTGGTGATTGATAAGATGGTGTATAGGAAATAGAACGGGGAAAGTGTAGGATGAAATTCTTTGAAGATCGCCTTTCACGGATGATAATTTATAAAATAAAGATACAATTTGATATCCTCGGTGTTAGATGACATCAGAATGTACGTTTTTGGGTTTCCTGGCATTTCGGCTGGCCATGAAATTTGAATGAAGATATAGAATTATGATGTAATTTCTAAACATCAACTGTTACTTAGGAATTATATGTTAAGTATTTAATTTGCAATTTTGGTTGCATTAACAGAAGGTGATGTTAGGAGTTATAAAAACCGTAGAGCTTGTATGAAAAGGATCATGAATGTTGAAGAGGCGAGTGAGGTGGGTAAGGATCGTGCTATATGGCGTTCGGTCCTCTCTGCCTACCCCGCTAGGAAGGTGGCGTGAAGTTTAATTAGTTAGCTTACATTTCTGATACTTCGTGGCACGAAAAACAGTTAAATTGAAACCAAGAAAAGATAGACAAAGGCTACACAGACTGTTTATCAGCAGGCAAATTGTTTGCTTATTTCCATCCTTTTGTGAATGAAGTGAAGTATATGACTTATATGTAAATGAATGACTCCCGCTTCTATGTTAGTATAAATTAAATCTTCTTCGAAATTAACATAGTGCCTACTATTTTTTGAAAAAATTTCATTCCTTGAAATTCGTAACTGCCAATGATATGAAACATCTATAAACGCATCTCTCCCTACTCAATAAGGGCCGTTTTCGTATAACAGATAACGGAAAATTGTTTAGCTTGCATGACTTGCCGTAATTAACTTTGTTTTGTATAATTGTTTTATTTTTTGAGTGCCTTTATCAAGGTTAGTTTAATGTTAATTTTGAAGCCATTATCATGGTAAACCTATGCACAAAACAAAGGTGTTTTCAATAGATACAAGACCTTTTATATTTTTTGTTACCAACAAAAGATAGCGTCCATCATGTCATCCTTAAACGAAAACAAATACACATCACCTATGTCGTGTGATGACACATAATGATGCAAAGTGACATTTGTTTTCATTGTATCGGTGCAAAAACAAACGTCCCTATTAGTTGTTCAACCGACTTCAAAAAAATGAGGAGGTTCTCAATTCGACTGTCTTTCATTAGTCTTCGTGGCGTGCGCTTATGACGAGTTATTCCCTTCCGATCCTCTGCAACCGATCCACCAAGAATTTTTTATTGCATCTAATCCCACATGTATTTTGCAACTCCCAACAGATCCCCTCATTATATTTCAAAGGTAAGTAAGTACAGTTAGGAATAAGAGAAGTAAATAAGCTAGAATGTATTAAGCAATCATACGTGATTAAAAAAATATGTAATAATGAAATAATTTATCAGTTGTAGTGGATCGGGTGGGAATAACTTCTTATAACATAAATGCCTTTTATTTATATACATTAGGGGCCCTCCATAAAGTACGTCCTACGAATGTCATGTTTTTTATTTATATGTCTTATGTATATCTTATAATAGCATAATATATATCAATAATGATTCTTAATGTCGTTAGACTACCGCACGTGAATTATGATTAGATAATATTCTTGATATCACTACACTACTGTTTATTCGAGTTAGTCAAATGGCAAGGCGACTGTAAAGAGCCTTGACTCTGACCATTGAATGACCACCATGACCCGTTATCGAACCCCATACACGTCTCCATTAGTCACAATCCTTCCGCGTTCGACCTCACCGGTGACTCACTGTGGCGCTATTGACCGCAGTCATTAATCAATATCATTAATTATAAAATATTATGAGATAATTTTTATCATTAATTTAATTAAACACACCAATTAAACGATGGTAATAATTTGTTCTGTATCATCTTTGCGTTAGATGTCTTAGACGTAGTTACATAAGAAATTATGTAATTATAATGATTAATATACTTACTTACTTAGCGAAGGATTTGCGAGTATCAAACATAAATATTAATGTTATCAATTTGCCTAATTCTATACTTAATTTACTTATGATATTTTGTATTTAATTCCCAGAACACCGCTTTGAGTATATTTTAACATGATAAGTAGAGTGTTTTTAAACATTCCTCTTTTTATACTTGCCTTAAATCTGCAATTTCTAGATTTACCTATTTACGACTTGTTCCGCGATAAGGGAAACATTGTTAGGAAATCTGCTCCAACAAATAATAAAGAATGTGTCACTATTTGTCTGTTTCTTTCGCTCAAAAGTTACAAACGTCCAATGTCGCTTCAATGTAGTAACCAGACTAGCCACATACAGGATCATAGTCCAAATGCACCCTAACTAGACAACACGATAGGACGACAAAAAGATTTAACACACACATACATACATACATACATACAAAGATACACATAGCATTACGTCCATAATCCCCGAAGAGATAGGCAGAGTCAAAGGTGCAGCAAGCCCCTTTAACCACATTCAGCCAAAAAACAAAACTGGGCTGGATTAGATGAAAAATTGTGAAAATGTTGTGACAAGTGGCTAGCTCGTCGCCTACACAATCACATACCCAAAACCCCATAGTCCATTAGTCGTATTTTATGACATGCTAGGCAAGAAATACAGTTGGCACATTCTTTTTAAGTTCCAGACCAACATGGGAAAATTGGCTGGGTTAGATAGAAAATTGTGAGAAAGTAGTTACAAGTAGGTAGCTCGTCGCCTACACAATCAAATACCTACAACCCGATATACCATTAGTCGCCTTTTACGACATGCTAGGCAAGAAACACAGTTGGTACATTATTTTTTAAGTCCCAGACCAACATCGGAAACAACATAACATTTTACACCTTTAGTGCAAAATGCGTTTATAGCTCATGCTAATCCCACAGTTTATGGGCCCATTAGCCATAAGGCCCCATACTCACGTCCGTCGCTTCCTCGGTCCAGCGCGCGTGACGTCACCTTCCTTCCGACGGGGCCATTGTCTCGTGAACAAAGGCCTTATTTCGGCGGACTCACCGATGGTGAAATTTTTTTTTTGAGACATTATGCAATGTTTGGGTGCGATAAACTTGCCGCGTGTATTTGGCGAGGAAAGTTTAGCAACTGCTTTGATAGAGGATGTAAGTTTGTCGTTTTAGTTAATCAGGTAACAATTGGTATTGTGTGAAAACTGTTTTTTTGGTTGTCGGTGGGCTAACGACTTAATTTGTCAATGGAATTATTTTAATAAATAAATATTCGATGATGTCACATACAGAGCTCAGGTATGTCTCGTCTCAGGCCCCGACTGCATTCAACTCGCGCGCTAGCTGTAGGTACATTGATCTGAAGCACTTGTGTTACGGATATCAGAATCAACGGTGGTATTACAAATATATACTTAAATAGTAGATATTATGTATTATGAATGTTGAAGAGGCGAGTGAGGTGTGTAAGGTTCGTGCCATATGGCGTTCGGTTCTCTCTGCCTACCCCGCTAGGGAGGTGGCGTGAAGTTTAGTTAGTTAGTTAGTAGATATTAACACCCAGACACAGAACAAACACAAGTATTCATCACACGAATGTTTGTCCTGGGTGGGAATCGAACCCACAACACTTGGCGCATGGGGTAGGGTCACTACCGAATGCGCCATCGAGCCAGCCATACCACTGTTGATTCTGATATCCGTAACACAAGTGCTTGAGCTACTTACCTCTGAGTCAGATCAATGTATGTGATGTAGTCTGATATCTCCTCTTCGAAACAATATTGAACTGATTTAGACGAGACTATCCCATTGTAATAATCTTTGTAAAGCACTATATTGTATGCGTTCTCATCGCCGATCAACCTTGACGAAACTAAAAAATATCGTCTTTAGGTCGTAAGGAAACGAGCATGCTATGTTTAGGACCGGCAAGGTTAAATTTAGACTCGACGGCAATCTCCTCTTTATAGCTTATCGATAGTTCTGAATTTACTGATATATCTCCAGGGTTACTAGTAACTAAGAGTTTTATCAATCGTAATGCTGCTCTCGAATCGGATACCTTATAATATTTTGACGGTACCCTATTCTCAGTGGCGGATTTACAGTCTTGGCCGCCCTAGGCCCCAGGCCATAATTCTCAGTACTAAAGCGTAATTTCTTATTTTTTATCACGATTGGCCGCTCTAGACCCGGCCTACTGGGCCTTAGGGTAAATCCGCCACTGCCTATTCTAAATATACTTAATCGCCTTTAAATCTATACTAATATTATAAAGAAAAATATTTGTTTGTTTGCATCGAATAGGCTCCGAAACTACTGGACCAATTTGAATAATTCCTTCATCAATCGAAAGCAACTTTATCAGCGAGTAACATAGGCTATATTTTATCCCCGTATTCCCACGGGAACGGGAACTATGCGGGTGAAACCGCCGGGGCTGCTAGTATACAATATGTATGGAAATGTAATGACGTGTTTTTAATCTCTATCAATCTAACTTTGGTTGGTAGAGCAGGAACATCATTTTTTTTTTAAAAGAACATCTTACGTAGAAAATTGTTGCAATGTCTATTAGACACGTTTCGTAACAACTATTTTCCAATATTTCTTTTGGCATAATGAGAATATTGTTTACGTAGTAATATTATGTTTAAGTAAATAAGTTGTTTGATTGGCATGTAACATGTGATTGTCTGTATTTTGTGAAACTTGACTCGTATTTAGCTCTATGTAATGTTGTGTTTAATGCATGTATCCAATATATTTCCAGCATGCATAGTTTACTATTTACTTTTAGTATAATTTTATACTGCATACTTTATTATTTACTTCAAGTATCATTTCTTATATATTGGAAATCATCTTTGGTATTTTAGCATACTTAATAAGATACCAAAAATGATCAACAAATATTGTGGAACATATTACTGTATCTTTACTGGACTGTTGTCTAAGTGCTTTTCTAAGTTTATTCATCATCGAAATCAAGTCATTATTACAATTAGAGGCATGACCTGCAATGTCGTGACTAATTTGTCGTCATTATTAGTACTTGCGTTTGTAATTACCGATTTGCATTTTATTTATTAGATGTACTTAACAGATGATATGCCAGGCTCTGTATTGGACTCCCGTAACTGATAAGAAGCCATTTATTTTATTTTCAATTGTATATTTTTGGAGATATAATATAGTTAATGTAGGATGTGATCATTGCCTACCCCCATGGGAAGAAGGCGTGACAATATGTATGTATGTATAATATAGTTACATACTACTAGAATCTCTAGTTTGGAGTAAGCTTTGGACCTAAATTTGAATACTCTTTCATCCAAAAAAATGGGATTCCTCGCTGTAGTTTCCACTGCCATGGAATGCGTTCATCCATACTTTTTAATTCATTGCTGAGTAGGTAGGTACTTAAATATCTGGATTCAAACCAAGGAACTATGCCGTCGGTTTGACCCGACGTTTCAAATTTCCCAGCCTTAACCTAGTCATATCTCGGAAAATATATAAAAAAAAAAATTACACATAATGGCCAGTTTCAAGGGATTTCAATATAACTAAGCACGTTACTTAACACATGAACATTTACTTAGTAGAGAACGTTGCATCCGAAACTAACCCTTATTGTCTCCCGACTCGTTCTGCTATTAATTACTTTATCGCTCGTGTTCCAGGGCGGCATCAACAACAAACGTGATGTTCGCGTCTGCGCCGCTAACGAGACGCGCCTCGGCACTTCAGCTGGACTCGTCAGACACTGACAATAAAGGTGAGGAAGTAACTTATATATTATACACACACACATACATACATCTATCCATATACACAACATGTACCCATACATACTTAACATCACGCCCGTAATCCCCGAAGAGGAAGGGGGGCGGAGTCAAAGGGGCAGCAGCCCCTTCAACCATTCAACCAAAAACAAAAATGGAAAATTGTGAAAAAGTGGTAACAAGTGGCTGGCTCGCTAGCTATCCATACGCCCAAATAAATAATATATACACACACACACATACATATTATTTCGCCTGCTATATGCAGCTTACTGCTCCTTAGACTCCCCTTCATGACATGCTAGGCCAGGTACACAGTTGGCACATTATTTTCAAGTCTCAGACCACTTTGTGACCGATTATATAGTATAAAACATATTAAATTCACTTTATACATACAACCATAGATTTAGAATTTTTTGACTACGCAAAAGATACATAAAGCGTGGGAGCGAGAAATCCTGCTGAAATTCAAACCACCCGAGAGAAAAAGAGACAGTGAATGAAGTACCTATATGTCAATGTTTTTGCGAGTAAGAGGCCTTAGCGTCCCGGTCTATTCTACGTCGCAGTGAAATTTGTGCATTTATGTATTAAACCTTGGATTATAATCGAGAATATTAAATGTGCAATTAAGTGACTTGTTCTGTACGTGATTGTGAGGTAACACGACGGAATAATCCGAATAAATACACTTTTCACAGGTAAATACGATTTTATCATAAGATTTTTTCAAACCATATTTTGTCAAATTGTTGCTAGTAATCCGTTGAGAAAAATATGTTTACAATAGTATATGGATTATAATTGATCTTTCTAAGTATACATCGTGATTATAAACAGAATTGGGGAAAATATTGTGTAAAATAGTAAATTGTTTGGTTACGCTAGTGCTTGACAAAGCGGTGACGTCACGAGTATCGATAAAAACTTTATCGTCTTTTAACGACATCATGACATGAATACAAAGTTATTTAGCCAAGTTATGTTGAAATATAATTATATTCACATTGGGAACTCATTATCTCCGTAAATTTGTTAGTTAAGTAACTGATAATTTTTCTAGGTTTCCAACCAACCCAGCATTGTGTAAAAAGTGTATGCGGACTATAGACAGACCAGATTGGACTCCCAGTAAGAACTCCACTATCTGCAGCAAACATTTTGACGGCAAATGACGGCAACAAAAATTTGTTGCACTACATATTATTTTTAAATAAATAAATGTCACCAAATTAAAAGTTACTAATATATTATTTGTTTCATTTCATTCCATCAGTCAAAGCAAAAGTCATGTCTTTTTGTCTTATAGGTATAAATCATAGAACATATTTCTATTTTTTGCATTTTTTACACGCTGTATGTATTCCTCGTATATTACGAGGAATACATTTTACCATCTCATTGTTTATAGAACTGCTTAGAATGCTATTTCTTACCGACTAATTCCGATTTACCTAATATAAACAACTGCTGATTTCATCAATGCCATAAATATTTAATCAAAAGTATAAAAAAGTGTTTTAAATACCTATACTATTAGTAGGTATACAACGAATCAGTCGATAATGTAAAAGTGCGTTATTGACATCACTATTTTTAACCCACACATAGACATCAACCAACACATGTTTAAATTCATTTTGGTCATGTCTCCGAGCCGTCATTGTGTATCTTGTACATCCTAAATCTATGCATACAACTAAGAAGTTAAGTCCATATCCCTAGCGGGGTAGGCAGAGAGAGCCTAACGCCATATATATACAACTAGCTGACCCGGCGCACTCCGTAACGTCCCGTTCTCGACAATACCCATTTTTTTTTATTTACCGCGCAACTTTTTGTTTTTTATTTTATAGTAACTTTCACCTGATAATAACAAACACAAATAAAAAGAATGCGCGAAATCGGTAAAGCCGTTTTCAAGTTATAGCGCGAACAGAAGAAATAGGGGTTCCTTTTTATACATATAGATAGATATACTTAGAAGGTACACACACATATCCTGCACAGCTACCGCGGATCGCCAATAGTTCTTGTTGGTTGACATTTGATACGTTGTGCTAAACTGAACTTGGGAAGGTAGTGGCTGATGTCACTTTTGTAAGTGAACATTGTCAGTATCTTTCCACACATTTTCCCTACAAATAATTTAGTTATTTATGTCTTCAAAGTTCCAATAACTATATCAACAAAGTTTGTTTTTCTGACACTACAAATATTACTAATTCTATTTGGCTTTGTCTCTAAGTCAAAGTCAAAATACTCTTTATTTATATAGTTTTGGAACAAACACTTATAAATCGTCAATTACTCGTCAATCACCGGTTCGGAATGTTGCTTCTACCGAGAAGTCGGCACTCACTCGATAGAAATCGGCAAACTCGGTTAAACTAACTCTGTTTTTTCATTAACTTATTTAACATTTATCCCCAATAAATGTATGTACAAAACTAACAATTCTTCATTTTCTTAACGCTTCCAAAGGATTCAGAATGTTCGCAAGTTTCTGTAAGTATTCCACTAACATTACTTAAACTAAAAGCATATGTTAACCCTAGTGTAATTTAAAGTGCATGTATAGGATAATTGTGTTTTCTGAAGTTAGTATCTTGTCTTTATAATTACGCTCCATTGAATAGGTCGATGACTCATTCGGTAGTGACCTTGTCCTATGGGCCAAGACTTGTGGGTTCGATCCTCACCCAAGACAAATATCCGTGTGATGAATATTTTTGTTTGATGAATACTTTTGTTTGTTCTGTGTCTAAGTGTAAATCTATACTTATAATAAATCTGTAGAGAGGTCAATTCTGTACATGAAATATATTTTCAAAATAACTATCAGGGGGTGATTAGTGATCGATACTGATGCCAAAAATGCAATCAGTAAAATTTTTGTCTGTCTGTCTGTCTGTATGTTCCTTATAGAAACAAAAACTACTCGACGGATTTTAACGAAACTTGGTACAATTATTCTTCATACTCCTGGGCAGGTTATAGTATACTTTTCATCACGCTACAATCAATAGGAGCAGAGTAGTGAAGGGAAATATTGGGAAAACGGGAGAAGTTACTCCATTTTTTAAGCTTCCGTCGCGTGTGCAGCCTTAATGGTTTAAGTTACATAGAAATCATGTATGACGGAAATAGTCTTTATAATATTAACCATAAACGCGGGTGACACCGCTGGCACAGCTAGTATCTAATAAAAAAATATATGTGTGATACTACTATTGTATCTCATATGCGTAACACCAAGTACCTTAGCTATTTAGCTCGGAATCAGATCAATGTTCGTTATTTTCAACCGACTTCAAAAAAAGGAGGAGGTTCTCAATTCGACCGTATATATGTTTTGTCTGGTATTATTATTTATATATTGACGCCATCTAGCGGATATTTTATTTAGAAAACCGTCATTGACGAACTGCATACAAGAGTTATAGCACGTCGCTGTTTACATTACATGTAGATCATCCGACCTTGCCATGGATTAGAAAAGATCACATTAATACGCCTTGTAAGCTATTGCACACGTACTAACACTGTCGGTAATACCATATGAAGATTACCCTAAGCGATGTAAAAGTAGACTTATCACTCATGCAGTAAGATCTAAAATTAATTGAGCACAGCATAAGAAGTCTAATCTAGATTCTAGCCTATTGCATACCGACCTCGTTCTTGCTAATTATATTGGTAATAAAGATAAAGATATTTGGGCTGAATAGGCGATTGCTTTTATGCCGATCTTATTCAATAATTGATGGTAAATTAATAAGATGAGACAATGTAGGTGAAAGTATAAGTTACTGTACAGGACATACACAACATAACATCACGCCCATAATCCCCGAAGGGGTAGGCAGAGTCGAAAGGGCAGCAAGCCCCTTTAACCACATTCAGACAAAAATTTAAAAAGCAGGAAAAGGAAAATTGTGAAAAAGCAGTGACAAGCGGCTAACCTGTCGTCTAAACAATCACACACCCAAAACCCGATATACCATTAGTCGCCTTTTACGACATGCTAGACAAGAACCACAGTTGGCATATTCTTTTTAAGTCCCAGACCAACATGGGACAGTGGGCTGGGTTGGATGGAAAGCTGTACTGTACAGTATTTAGTAATATGAGTTCTTTGTTGCTGTTATTGAAGTGGCATCTTGTTGATTGACAGCGGTTCTGATACTGTTGCATTTACTGATTGAATGATCTATCTATTGATTGATTCTACATTGACAATGTACTATAAAACAGCTGGATATAGCCTGTTTTTATCCTCAACAGTGATATATTTACTAATATTATGAACTCTAAAAGAACTACCTTTTCTCTGCAAGTTCGTCATTTACTTACCTTTGAAAGACAAAATTACTAAGGGACGATTATTTGAGTTTTTCACCAACTCAACACAAGAGACTGGACACACATGTGTCTAGTTAATGGTCAGATAAAAATTTACCGACCGGTAAAGTATGATAGTCACCAAATAACGGATGTCATACGGTATTTTACTGAGAAAACAGGCAATGACATTTTACAATCATCCGGATAGCGTTTTATTCGATTGTTATCTTCTATCTGACTGTTGATAAATCATTCCTTAGCCTATTAGGATGTAATTTGTGGGTTGAAATATAGAATTATAATTTCGTTGCGTTCATATGCATTCAATAATAATCTAATATTGTGACATTACTGGCGCTTAAATTTTATTTATGTATAGACGTTACATCCACAAATACTTTCGGTTCGTTCAACTCGACACATTAGCCCAAAGTTTGCACGGCGTCGGAACTCGTGATCTATTTTTACACTTCCTATCGGCTTTGTTTACATTCTTCTAATCTCTGAACTGTTTTTAATGGGCGCTGTGAAATTAAAAACTGCGAAAGATTTTGTGTATAGCGTGGAGCGGTGTAATCAGCTGATTTTAGATCAAAGCAGTTTCATATATCGGTTTTTAATAAACTGATAAATTCGTAATAAAATGTTAGAAAACCCAGTATGGCTTTTTGTCAAAAATAAAATAAGTTACGTACGTTCGTTATTAAGAAAATGGGACCTCGTGCTTGTATTGCCATCCATTGGTTTGGTTTCATCCATCATTTTGTATTTTAGGCCTAATCTAATATTTTCTTTAAGATTAGTATTTTTGATATTTTTCAAAGGTAGTCTCTGAAAGTATTCGTCCTATTGTATTTCAGAAGCACACAGACACAGAACAAACATGAGTATACAACCAGTGTACAGTGGTAACTGGTGGTGGTTAGATCTTTACAAATTGTGTGCTTCCCAAATAAACAAAATAACAAGATATTTTTTGTAATGTTGTATACATGTAATTGTT